>ML794557.1:54534-65214 GCA_009831015.1 Picea engelmannii
AAAGAAGAGAGTTACATTTTTCCATTAAACTCAGGGGGAGCAGCCCTAACCTTTTCCATTGATGTCAAAGGGGAAGAGAAATTGGGATCATGATGATAGTGGGAGCATGAGTGTTGCCATCAATGACAAAGGGGGAGATTGTTGGAAGATTGGTTGCTGTCATTGATGTCAACCCTAGTCATGGGTTTTGGACCACAAGATTAATAAAGGTATTTGGACATGAAGGACAATGCACATGCATATAAAACACCCATGAATGGATAGTATACATCATGTTTTTTCTGGTGGTATGTGGCACGTCACGCGGATCCTCATGGTTGAGGAGAAATGAATTTTTGAAGATGAAAAAGTGAATTGAAGAAGGAAGTACATGTAGGCCCTGAAGATAATTAAAGAAAATAATTACAAAATAAAAAAGAGTCAGGTCAGACCTAATGGTAAAAGGAAGTGACATAAATGGTATAAATAAACATCATTATACATTCATTTGATACAAGTTGAATTTCAGAGGAAATAAGAAGTAAAGAAGGCTGGATTTCAAGGGAGGATGGAGTCTTTTGGTGATGTGTTCTAAGGTATGTTATTTTTAGGTCATCTTACCATTTTTTCTATAAAACTTTTTCTAGAACGATTAAGATGGTGAAATCTCTATGGTATTGAGAAGACATATCAAGGTACCTTGGTAAAAATTTCAGCTCTTGATTCTCTATAATTATGGAGATACACTCTATGGAAGATAGGGTTTGTGACCAGTCCTAAAGCTAGTCAATAAACAAGTGTTCCAGGTAAAACAGTCATAACTTCTTCATCGAGAATCCAAATGAAGTGGGACAAATTTCATTGGAAATATTACGGACTTTAGTTTCTTGTGTGTGAGTTTCAGAATCGGATGTTAATTATTGAGTGTGGGGCATTCTGTGCAAGTTCACTCTCCTGAATAGACCATAATTGAATAAAGTCTACCATTCTTTCTATAAACTCCTTTTGGGGAGGATTCGAGGAGTGAAAATTTGAGGAGTTTTAGAGAATACATTGAGTAATATTATCTATAGGATCAGAGTACTCCAAGAATTGAAGAATTGCATAAATTGAAGAAGTCTCAGGAAGCATTATCAGGTTCTATGTGATGATTGGTTGATGGTGATGATTTAATGTAAAGTTTTATTATCTCTCATATATTCTTGGGTGGAAGGAAGGGGAAAGGATGAAGAGTTCAACTCTCTCTTGATATTTGAGGATTGTATCTTCCTCTTGGAGTTTTATCCATCCCTTTACATTTGGAAGCTATAGCTACCTTTGGAAGTCATTACTTCCCTTGAACAAAAACTATTGATTATTTATCATATATTGTGCATGGTGTATTGTGGTGTATTGGTGTAACTCTTATACTATTTTTCACTTCTCATTGGATATAATTAAATGGTTTAAGTATAAGTTGAAAAAGGTTTTTAAATTGTACTTGATACTAATTCACCCCCCTCTCAGTATCAACACAAGGATGCAACGACATCATAAAACTTTGATGTGGTTGCATTACTCTAAATAGCTACAACTAGATTGTCCCATGAATCTAGAAAAGAACATAGTAAACAAATGGTCTTATCTTCATCATAAATTTTGTTGGTCGATAGAAAACAATTAACTTACCATTATGTTAAAGGCATTTAGGTGCTCTTCCATGGAGTCCTCTTCATTTAGCCTTAGGAGGTACAACTTCTTTTGAAGGAAAATTTTGTTTACTGGGGACTTAGACTGATATAATGTCCCTAACTTATCCCATAACCCCTTGGCTGTAGCTTCTCCTGATACATTCAATAACAATGTATCTAAAAGACACAATTGTATTGTATTATTTTCCTTCCTATCCAACTTTGTCCAATTACCACCATCATAAACATATGTGCATAACCAAGATCCACAACGACCCACTATTCTTTGTCTACAAGAAGGTCCTCCATCTTGAGCTTCCATAGTTCAAAGGTTTGACCATAAAATTTCTCAATCTCAATTCTGATATTGTTTTTCATTCTCTTTCAACACATGAATAACAACCACAAATCTCCCACTGAAACTAGGCTTATCATTTAACCAAGATAACTTTCTCTATAAAAAATGATCTGAACCCCTAGCAACAAATGCATCCCCTTGAAGATTCTTTGATACTAAGTGTAATTTTTAAACCTTTGAAGTGAAACAATGCATATATATTCTTAAGTAAAATAGAAAGAACAAAAATGGCATACACATAGTACATAGAGATTTACCCTGGAAACCCTTAATAGAGAATGTTGAACTTATTCTTATACTAAGAAGAGGGGGTGAATCAGTATAAGATAATTTTTACTTCATTTAACCATTCATAAATCATTCATTAATTGAGAAACATATAAATTCAAATCACAATGCACATATTTTAACATGGAAACCCAATCGGGGGAAAACAAAAAAACTTATCTTTATAAATTCATGTAGGAACCAACCTACTATTACAAATATTGTAGGAACTAACCTACTGGAGACACAAATCTCCTCAACTGAGCAATAATCCAGCAACACATGTAGGAACCAACCTACTGTTGCAATATTTGAAGGCACCAACCTATTGGAGACACCAATCCCCTCACCTGAGCACCAAATCAAAAAGATATGTTTAGACACCAATCCAATATCTTCATAAACAGAGTACTTATGACTTTACCTGAATTCTTCATTCCATAGACAATACTTCAAGCCCTAGTCACATGTATCCTTCATGCCCTAGCCACTCTCATAGCATCATTCTAGAATATAATCCCTAACGATAACATCACAACCTCATAATAACGCACACAAAAGAATCACAGTGACAGAAACATCACAACATTAGAATATCAAATACAACAACATCACAACCTTAGAATACCACATACATAAACATCACAACCCCAGAATATTGCACCTTGAGAACAAGAAAGACCCCAAGAAAATCCCTTAGACTTCTCTTTCACACATTTAGATCCCAAGAAGACATCCCAACACCTTTATCTCACCTCATACTTGATATATTTATTGGTTACCATAAAAATTTGCACATCTGTAATGTATTTAGATTAATGATGTCCCCACTTTCAGGGTCGACCTGTAAAAACTGGTTGGTCCGATCTCAATTTTTTGGCTGGGTTGTTGGACGGAAAAATTCATATCTCCCCATTCCTATGGAGTTAGAGGGAATGCCATATATCGTTTGAAAGGTCTTAGAATAATGTTTCCAACCATATAAATTGTTCTCCCATTTGAGCTATGTATGTAGGGTAAAACTTCCTTCAAATATAGGGTATCCAAACTAACCATCAAAAAATCCAAAAGTAATACTTTCAACAATCTCCATCTTGTAATATTTTTCTTGGACATTTGTACGCTTGTAATATTTATCTTGGGAATTTTTAGTCTCCCCCTATATTTGACATCATTGAAAACAATATTTCCAACAATATCCCCCTTTGTCATTGATGGAAACCCTTAGTCAATTATGTAATACTCCCCTTGTCTACAACTATCCTTGTGGTTGCAATTCTTCCTCTCTCTACAACTTCTCCCCCTTTGACATCATTTGAAAAAAAGATTCTCCCCTTGATATTTTACCTCCATTTACTAACAAGGTGAGAGATATAGCTCTCCCATACAACATTTTTTTCCTTTCACTTTATCAATTATGTATACATCTCTTGAGGTTTTGTTTGCATTTGCCACTAATCTTCCTGGAGTTTTTTTTCTTATATCGCACCCTTTATAATGAAATATGAGGTTGTAACCTTGATCACACATTTGGCTAACACTTAGAACATTATTCTTTAACCCTCCAACATAGAAGACATTATGTGTCTTATTCTTTCCATTATCAATACTAACAGTACCTTTTCCAATTATCCTTGCAAAAGCCTTATCTCCAAAAGTAACATTTCCTCCTTTCTCTTCCTTCAAGGTGAGAAACTTGGTCTAGTCCCCTATCTTGTGTTTTCAACATCCACTGTCAATTTACCATTGGTTCCCTTCATTTAGAGCATAAATTGAAAGTCCACACTCTCCTTGCTTCCTTTTTCACACCCTGATGTATTCTTCTCTATGCTTGGTAAGAGCATATTCTTCCTTGTTTTATTTAGACTTTATTATATTTCTTATACAGTCACATGCTATGTTCCCGTAGTTATTGCACTTATAACATTCAGTATCATCTAGAGGATAAAATGAATTGAATTTTATGTTAGCAAACTCATGATAACTTCTAGTTTTGTTTCTCACTTAATCATCCTTTGAGGTTTTGTAAGAACCTCTATTTCTATCTCTCACATAATCACTTATTGCATAAGCTCTACAATCTATTGCTTTATGACCAAAATTATTGCAAGAAAAATAACAGCCAAGAAAGAGATTTTGGTACCATGTTTTGAAAGGTCTTTGTGGTGGAACAACTCTTATAAAATCATTTTTGTTGTTCTTGTGAAAAGAATCAGGTTTTTGTTGGTCATCATTTCCTTTCCTATTGTTTCTTTCGTTGTTGGTGGAGCCTTTGAGAATATTATCATAGACTTCAATATTTTCTTCATTTTTCGTGTTTTGATGGATTTGTGACTTTAATGCTTGCATATCCCTTAGTGGTATTTTGTTTATTGTTGTAGCTGAGAATTGTCTTGATTAATGGTGACCCTTGGAAACTAAGAATATTATCTAAGATTTCAGTACTCTTTCCAAACTTCAATATTCTATTCAATTGATCAATTGTTTTCTCTAGTTCCTTTCTTAAGGAAACTATTTCATCTTCTAGATTCTCGCAATTTTCTTCCTTTTCTTTCAGCTAGCTTCTCACCACTTCTTTTATCCTCTTTTCCTCTTCTAATTGATTATTTAGGATAATAACTATCTTCTATGTTTCTTCATTATCATGATCCTTCTTTTCATGTTTCTGCAATTGCTTCTTATGCTTTATATTTTCTTCCCTAAGTCTGTTTATTTCTTCTAAGGCACTAATGAGTTCTTCTTCAATATTCACTTCCCCATCCATGTCTTCTTCTTCTTAATATATTTTTTCTTTATGATTATCTTCATTTTCTTCATTGATGTGTTTTTTTTCCATGGTTATGGAGAGATATTCTTATTTATCATCACTATATTCCCCTTTTTTTAATTTTCCAGATCCTCCTTTTAGATTTCTCACAACTTGTGCTTCTTTTGTCTCTGACTCGCAGTAGGAACAATAATCAAATCTTTCTTCATTGGATCTCTCTTCATAAATTTTGTGTAGATTGTCCAAAATATATTTAGTTATTGTACACTTCATTACCTTGACAATATCATAATATTATAGGCCACTCAATATTACCTCTATTGATTTTTCATTGTTTTCACTTGACTCCTTCCCAACTTCATCTATATAACCTATTATGACTAGTTCCCAAATACCAAACCCAAGGGCTTGAATATATACATTCATTCTTATACTCCATGTTGCATAGTTTTTTCTAATGAACAAAGGAGCTTTATTTATAGGGAGACCTTCCTTACAATCCATATGTGCTCGGGATTTTCCTTCCATAGGTTAAATTTTTTTTTAAGGAACCCTCTATGATGCCAATTGTTGAACTTATTGTTGTGGAAAAGTTTCCCATGCGAACAAGTGAAACCCCCCTTGGATCAAGACCCCTTTGATCCAAGATAGAGAAAAACAAATGGTTTTATTCTTTCCCCCTAGATCCACTCTATATGTCAACAATCATAATGAGAAGAGAACGATAGATGACTTACCTCTTTCCTCGTTGATCCATCCCTTGATCTTGGTGCAAGGGAATTCCTGCAAAGAACACATCAATACCTTCTTCTTCTATGATATATTTTCAACCAAAATAGATCTATCTATGTCGAAATAGATGAAAATAGAATGCATATAGTGAACAATATAAACATGAGGGGAATAGGCCAAGTTATATTATGGAAAGAAATAAATAGTGAAGCATTTATAACCTTAATGTCAATGTTGTAGCAGCTCCTCCAAGCTCTCTTTTCCAGCCTCCTGAATATCACTGTATCAATAGTATGATATTCTAAAGTTCCTCCTCCCTTTCACTCAACACTGGTCTCCACTATATAGGAATTGAGGCATCAGAACCATAGGATAGTTTTTTAGGAGAGGTTGTGATAAAATGAGGATTTGGTTGAACAAACAAGATTGACCTTTCCTTGAATAGAGGGTAGCTTGAACCAATCCCTTAACCAAATGAAATCTCCAAGAAACAACCTCATAAAAAATGCATGATGATTGCAACCGCTTCATCGCCCCTCCATATTTAAACATAGGGTGAGACTAACGCTCCCTTATAACTTATCAAGGAGAGATAATCAAGATGTATCCCTCCTTTTATATCGGAAGGGGGGTGAATAAGCTCAATCAAGGCCATAATATCAAGGAAAAAGACAGTATTTCGACCTCCAAATGATAGATTGTCTCTTCAACATGTCTAGGGATTATGACAAACACTTCCACATCATGATGAAATTGCAACACTTAAGTGTGACACTTAAGTTCAAAACTTAGGTGCGATATTTGGTAATGTGACACTAAGGTGTGTAACAGATGCGACATTTGGTAGTGCAACACTTAGGTGTGTAACAGATGCGACATTTGGTATTGCAACACTTAGGTGTGTAACAGATGCCCCCTAAAGTGTGAAGTCAGAATAAAATATGATGGCCGAAACACTTTACAAAAATATATAGGAGAGCCAAGTGGAAGATACAAACAAACATCAAACAATTTATACATATCATCCCCTAGGTAGGAATACCCGTGATCAGAATACACTGACTCAAAGCATGGTCATCGACCAATGAACTACGAATCCATCAAAGCACTAACTAAGGATATGGCCACCAAAGATACAATGTGGATCCATACCTTCCATGACGTTATGAGCTCGTAGCCAGGAAAGAATACACAGTGGAGCTAGGATATGACAAAAACATAACCATGAACCAATACAAAGTGGATCTAAGGGACAGTATACACATTAGTGAGATCTCCAACATGATGGTCGTACAGGAATCTTCTTAAGTACTCAAATAATTTGCAACATGGGTGAGGTATGTCATATAGGCGGGTTACCAGGGTCTTCATCCCGATCCCACAATGGTACGATTATAGCCACACGTTGATGTCAAACATGGTAGAAAGCACTTGATTATTGTTCATTGATGTATTCCATTAACAAGTGAGAGGGAAATCACCAATGATGAAAATGACTCCCAAGGTACCCTAGTACATTCCAACGAATGTGAATAAATGAGCTAAAGTCTAACATTTATGGAATAATTCGATCAAAGGTTGATGATGTAAACCTATTGTTGAAAGAGAGGAGACCTACCATTGAGGCATGTAGGTTCCAAGGTACTAACTAGTTTCTAATTATAATTCTTGTATAATGTGTTGAAGTCAACGGGAATAGACTCATCAAAAGAGGGCCATGATGTGTTCCCCATCATTGATGTGAAAATAACATAGGAAAGTGATGTAATATAATAGATCAAATGAGCACAAACTAACATGAGGATGAAGGTTGGTAATACTACATAGTGGTTGATTTGGGTTGAAACTTCCATTGAACATTGTGAGGCATGGAAAATGACTTGATAGCATTGACTCAATTGAGAGATAGACCAAAACATAGTGCGACAATAATTGGGGAACTCTTCGGGTGGGTTGAAGGAGTATAATGACTCATAGGATTGGTATGACTCAGAGACAATCAAATTACCCAATTGTAAGACAAGGTGCAAACAGGTGCCATGTTCAAGGGGGAATACCAACAACTTCCATAATGCTTTCCAAAACTGACCCACTTCCCTCAAATGTTTCCCCCACCATGGATGGTGAGTGCCTCTTTGTTTTTTAATGAGCTTGAGGAGGATAAAATATGTTCAGTATAACTTATATTCAATGAGTCCCTCATCATATGTTTAACGAACTTGAAGAAGGGTGGGTTTGGTCCCATATGGGTCCTTCAATGTATGATTTTATGAGCCCAAAGAAGGAAAAATTGATGGTGTTTTCATGTTTAGAGAGTCTGAAAAAGATCTTAAAGAAGACTCCAAGGGTGTTATTTTTTGTTAATTTAGTCCCCCAAGCCCGAACAAAAGTATAAAACAATACAAGGGACAACTCTTCTAGTCGAGATTGACTAGAGTATTCCTTTTTTGTAGTTAGTCTTACGAGGCCGAAAAAGGGGTAAACTACCACTCAAAAGATGACTCTTTGTGTTTTAATGATCGCAAATAATGACAAAGCATGCTCTCATGAACAAGGTCATTGGAGAGGAAAAAATATTGCCTCCTAAAGTCCTGCACAAGTAAGATATGACTTTATGCAACTAAGGTCAAAAATATCCATCAAATAGTGTTTACACTCACAGAAATAGCTTGTATGGAAGAAACAATACAATGAAAACAATATAAACATGAGGGGAATAGGCCAAGTTATATTATGGAAAGAAATAAATAGTGAAGCGTTTACAACCTTAATGTGGATGTTGGAGAAACTCCTCCAATATCTCCTTTCCATCCCCTTGAATATCACACGATCAGTAGTATGATATCCTAAAGTTCTTCCTCCCTTTCAATCAAGAATGGTCTCCATTATATAGTAATTGAAGCATCACAACCATAGGATATTTTTTAGGAGAGGATGTGATAAAATGAGGATTTGGCTGAGAAAACAATATTGAACTTCCCTTAAATAGAGAGTAGCTCGAACTGATCCCTTAACCAACTGAAATATCCTGGAAACAACCTCATAAAACAAGGCAGGATGGTTGAAACTACTTCATCACCTCCCCATAATTAAGCATAGGGTGAGAATATCGCTCTCTTATAACTAAGAAAAGAGTGATGGTTAAGGTTTATCCCTCCTTGTATATGGATAGGGGGGCAATGAAGCTCAATCAAGGCCAAAATCTCAAGGAAAAAGATAGTATTTCGACCTCCAAATGATAGATTTCCTCTTCAACATGTCTAGGGATTATGACAAACACTTCCACATGGTGACAAAATTGTGACACTTAAGTGCAACACTTGGTAAAGTGTGACACTTAAGTTTGACACTTAGGTGGGAAATTTGCTAGTGCGACACTTAGGTGTGTAACAAATGCGAAACAAAATGTAAAATTTGGTAGTGTGACACTTAGGTGTGTAACACTTATTCTTATACTGAGGGGGGGGTGAATCATTATAATATACTTTTTACTTTATTTAACCATTCATCAATCATTCATTAAATAAGAAACACATAAACTCAAATCACAATGCACAGAGTTTAATATGGAAACCCAATCGAGGGGGAAACCATAAAACTTATCTTTACAAATTCATGTAGGTTCCAAAATATTGTTACAAATATTGTAGGCACCAACCTACTTGAGAAACCAATCTCCTCAACTAAGCACCAACCCAGAAATATGTAGGAACCAACCTACTGGAGACACTAATCTCCTCAAATGAGCACCAACCCAACAACACTTGTAGGCACCAACTTATTGGAGACACTAATCCCCTCACCTAAGAACCAACGCAACAAGATATGTGTAGACACCAATCCAAGATCTTCATACACATAGAACTTTTGACTTCACCTACATGCTTCATTCCATAAACAATCCTTCAAACCCTAGTCAAAGGTAGCCTTCATTCCATAGCCAACCTCATAACATCATTCTAGAATATTGTAACACCCCAGGTTTTGAGCCCTGTATTAAATATTGTATTTTGTTAAGTTATGAAAGATCAGAGTTCCTAAACAATTATTAAGAGGCCAGTGTGCCTAGGAAATGTAATGTTTTGATAATTATTAATATAAAACACATTGTTGGTTGCTAGACGGACAAGGACAAGAGTTATACGAGGATATGATTCCATAAGAGAGGGGGATTAAGGGGATAAGTATTTATTTTATATCTTATTTACCCATTTTGTTTAATGGAGAATAATAGTTACGTGAGCTTATTGGGAGGAAGGACAAATGGTTCCTTGATTCCAAGAATTACATAAACCCATATTTGGTCTAGGGTGGGGGTTCTTTTGCTAGTTTCTTCTTCTTCACTAATTTTTCACTCACTCAATTGCTCGTTATTCACACCTTTCATTCTTTCACCCACTCGTGTTTCCTCATTTGTGTGGTGGCTTGGGAAAGGAAAACGAATTGTTGAAGAGAAACCATGGTATTGTTATCTATAGAGACTGTTGGTGTATTATGTCCATGAATCAAGGCCTACATGTCTTATATTCTTTGGTCTGTGATCATTTTTCCTCACAGTTGCGAGTCCTGAGAGTCCCAACATCGATATTCTGGACCAGCTACACTAGAGCCCTAGAAGGAGATGGATAGCCTGAGGGACTATGTGGCAGAGAAGGGGGTCCATTCTCTTGGGTTGTGTAGGCTAGGTAGAAGAAATATAGTGTACTTTGTATTGTTGTGGGTACTGGGAAGCCTATGAGAGATTGATTAATGACGGGTTTGGGAAGACGAGTGACACTCTAGAACTATCCTTGTGGATTGATATCCCTAGCTTGGGGTGACATTGTTGTTGAGACTTGGAACAACAGTGTCTATGGTTGGGTGGAACGTCCTTGGTCTGCAGCTAGTTGGTGTCTTGTTTTCAGAAA
>ML794557.1:81852-98555 GCA_009831015.1 Picea engelmannii
TGGGAAAGGACAACTGCCAATGGTAGATAACCTCTGATAAAGGATAAATGAAAGAAGGTTGATATTGAAAGATATTTGAAAGGACTTTGGGAGCCCCATGGAGCACTACTGATGAGGTAAAAAACAGAAAAAGGGTGCTAGCAACTCTTAGTTTCATATGTGTTAATTTGGGATCATGATCATCTTGTAGCAAGAAGAACAGTCTTGTTCCAATAATGAACAAGAATGAATAAGCCATATGGTGAATAGGTTGGTTAAGCTCCAACACACCATGGCAAGGTGCTTGTCATAAAGTGTGGAAAACTTGAAAATCAATGCAAGGGTGCATTGGGTATGAATGTGGCCATGAATATTGACACATTGATTAAAGTCAATTGATATTTGAATTGCATTTGGAAAATTTAGTATGTTGAAAGGATGCATACATAAATAACGATATTTTATTTTTCTTTGTACCCTTGAATAGATGAAAATGACTTGGACTGTTAGTATGCATAGTTTTTAAAATATAAAGTGCATGAAAACTAACAATTTGTTTGGCTAAGAAATGTTGAAATTTTAGGAAGAAAAGGGTCTTGGATATGGCAGCGTTGTAAGCCCATAAGTAAGACCAATTGCTTGTTGAACTAAATTTCTATGGGGAGGAAAGTCCCATACTTGTGAATATTTTTCCTGTGTGGAACACATTTGAAAATAAATGTGTGATTTGGAAATCTGTGGGTGACAGATTTGAAAGAAAATCATGAATTTGAAATTGATGATAATATCTCATAATTTCTTTATACCTATGATACTGGTGAGATGAAAAATACCTATCTCAGGAGGACAGGTGAAGGTTTTCAAGATAGAAAGCATGAAAAAGGATATTGTTGAGTCAAGAGAACCCTGTGGTAAGCCATGATCGCCCTAGAATATGTTGTGTTGTGGCAACACAAGCCGAAGGGACGCCTCGACAGAGAAAGTCTGAGGGACGCCTCGACTCTAAGGCTCAATGAAGTCTTTAGAACCCTTCTTGTGTGACAAATCCTTGTCAAGGCAATATGGATTGTCAGAGGAACTATATAGAAGAGAAGGGGATGTCTGAACCTGGGGCCTAGAGTGTGAGTAACCAAAAGGAAGAGGAGACTTTGACAATTCTTACGAACTATTGATTGGGATCATGTACACAATGGGTATGTCCAAGAAAAACAGTGAGCCAACATAACAAGACATCCATGTGGATGAAAATCCATGAATTGCACAGATAATTGTTGTGCTAGATTATGAAATTTTCCTCTTGAATTTTGCAAGACAATAAAATGTTTCCACGTGAAATTGTGATTAATATGTTTGTTGTCCAAGATTATTGAAGGCAGGTGATGAAGGCCAAGACTCTGGAAATGACCTGACTAAGAAAGAGGATTAATATTTTTGAAGTAGTTGAATGACAAAGACATGACAGGTGTTACTGAGAAAGAACATTGACGACGGTGTTCCTTTTAAGGGGGAGGGGATTGTAACACCCATGTTTCCCCCATCTTGTAATTAATCATTAATTATGATTATCATTCTATGGCATGTGAACAATGTAAATGTAATATTTTTTATATTACCAATGACTGACTGTGGGGGTGAATCCTTGAAGTACTGGCAATTATATCACTAGAGGAAAGAGTGAGGAAACAATAGAGAAAGTTCATTATGTCAAAATGATCCAAATTCCAATTGCAAAAATAATAAGCCTCATCCTAATCTCAAGGAAAAATTAGTTAATGAAAGGACCGATGGTTGAACAATAAACTACCCCCGTGAATGGAAGCATGGAGAGTCTGGCTGAGGAGACAGAAGACTACCTGCCTGAAGTGCCACAGAGTGTATTTTTCCTGTAGGCCTAGACTGGCCTGAGTTTCTTCTGATAGAAGGAACATGACAGGTCTAGAACCTTCTTGGGGAGGAAAAAAGGAGTGCAATAATACACAAGAAGGCAGAGAAGAAGGAGACACACAAGAGAGGGAATGCGTGACCTAGATATGCAGAGAAAAAGAGGAGGAGTGTGTGAGGCTCTCTAGATAAGAATAAGAGCAGAAGGATTTAAGTCTTTTTGGTTAAAAGGAAAGAACAAGAGAAAGGATCTCGGGGAATTTGCAGAAAATGGGACTTGAGCAGAAGGTCGCAAGCTTGATGCTGAGGCAGCATCTGATAAACCTTGCAGAGGTTGTGACAGAGAAAGAACCTTTGAGAAACTGTAAAGGTTCCCTAGTGATATCATGGCTTGGCAGGGGGGTGGCCAGAGTGCTAAGAATGAATGCCTCTGAGCTTATGGTTGGGTTGAAAGGCGAACACCAACAATCAGTTGGTCAGTGATCGACTGTAATAGATAAATATTTTGTTTGCCCTGGGCACTTGGATTGAAATGCGTGATTTGAATGTTTGTAATTGTGATTAATTGATCTGGATTTTATGAGCAGAATGAAATGACTACAGATTATTACCATATGCTTAACACAGAATAACAGAGATACAGTAAAATTGGTTTTCTATTCAATAAGGAAATAAGATGAAACTGTAAAATGTAGCGGAAAACAAGCTTGTTGGAATGGTGGTAGCTTATCTCTAAGAAGATATGTGAAGGTTACACTCATTCACAAGAATATGATTACAATGAGGCTCTCAAGGAATTTTTACAATAAACAGGAGTTTAAAAAATCCTAAACATCCAAAAACCTAAACCTAGGAGATGAAGCGCCAAAAGTCATGTTGGCCCCGTTTGGGTAAGTCAGTACATCAACTTCCCGGGGTCGTAACTTTTGCATACGATCTTCGTTTTAGGTATATGATAGCCCATTGGAAAGATCTATTCGAGGAATACAACAGTTGCACAAAATTTAATGATTGCAACATATCCCAAAAAATGTCGTTTAGGGCCTCAAAACGGCTCCGAAAGTTCAGGACCCAAAAAACTACTAAAAATAGTAAATTATCAAAATTGTGAGAAAGTTGTTTTGAGCCAGCTAGAAAAGGTGGGTGGCCACCGATATCCACCTAGATCAATCCTCCATACTTAGGAAGAAAGGGTCTCCATTGTGTTGAGTTCCCCCATCAGATGAGGAAATTTCTGTTGAATTTGGCCCCGGGTGAGCCACTTTCCTTGGTGCAGGAGCTGCCCTACTTTGACGACTCGATAAAGTTGGATCCTTTGTTATCAAGTGCCCTTGATCTGTGTGTCCACAATATGATCATTGGATGCATGTTGTATGCAGTTGGGGTTGAGCTCTGTTGGTGTCAGTTGTTCTGCTACGTCTGAGGTGTCCAATAATTGTGGGAAATAAGGCCGAAGGAGGTCCACGTTAAACATTGGGTGTAGGCCAAGGAAAGGAGGAATGTTGAGCACAAAATCATTATCCCCCACGGCCTTGGTGATGGTGTACGGCCCATAACGGAGTGGTTGAAGCTTCTGTTGGGGTCCTGTAAGGCGTTCTTTCTGCAAGTGCAACCAAACTTTTTCGCCCACCTAAAACTTATGTGGAACCCAATGTTGATCATGGCGCTACTTGTACTTGTCATTGGACTTTTGTAGGAAATCCTGAACCTGTTGGCAGATGTGTTGGATCCTCTCAATGAAACAGGTGGATTTGTCAGCCTCAGTTGGAGTAGAAGAGGAGTCGGTCGAGGTGACCACAAGGGGAAGTGCAACATCTATGGGACCCAATGGTTGGAATCCCAACCCCACCTGAAAGGGGTTGTGGCTGGTTGAGCTATGCAGGGATCAGTTGTAGCTATGTTGGACATAGGGAAGACTCTCATCCCATGTGTGAGGGTGATTGGAATTATACATGTGTAGGATATGCACTATCATTCGATTTACGACCTCGGTTTGGCCATCTTTCTGGCGGTGGAAGGACATGGATTTGGTGAGCTTGGTGTCCAGCAGTGACTAGAGGCTCGACCAAAATGTGTTGAGAAATCGACTGTCCCGATCTGAGACAATGGTTTGTGGGATTCCAAAATTTACCCAGACTCGTTCAAAGAAGAGATTGGCAGTGGCTTCTGCTGTGATGCTCCTCTTGCAAGCAACCAAAATTGCCATCTTAGAAAAGCGATAAACAACCACAAAAACATAGTCATTTCCCCGCTTGGTGGATGGGAGGCCCGACATGTAGTCCATTGAGATGGATTCCCATGGCCTGTTAGGAGTAGGAAGAGGGGTGTACAAGCCCTGTTTCTTAGTGGTTGGTTTAGCAATAGCACAGGCAGTGTAAGACCTGGTATACTTGTGACCTCCTCTAGAGTTTTGGCCAGTATAAATGTTTTTTAGCATTGCCATTGTCTTTTCAATGCCGAAGTGTCCTACCACATGGTTGTAGTGGGCTTCACAGATCAGCTTCGCTCCCTCACTTGATGGAACACATATATCACCCAGTCAACACAACAACCCATCCTGAAGATGGAAATTATCGGCAACTTCCTTTGCACCCAACATTTGGTAGGTGGTGGCAAAATCTAGGTCTGTCTCATAGAGTTGGGGCCATCCAGAGGTCTCATGGGCGTAGGAGTCTAGCACTGTGGTGAGTGTCGCGACGGGTGGTCTTCTGAGGCAATCAACGTCACGGTTAGTGCTTCCTATTTTATACTTGATGTTGAGGTGGAATTTTTGCAAGTATGTGGACCAATTTTGATGGTGGTCATTCTACAATTTTCCTTGGGTCTGCATGAACTGCAGTGGCTTATGATCAATGTGGATGAATGTCTCCCTCCCAAGAATGTAATGTCTCCACTGGAGGCAAGCTTGCACAGTGGAGTACATTTCTTTGTCATAAGTAGGGTACTTATGGACAACATCTGATAGTGTTACACTATGATAGGCCACGGGTTGGTTGTGTTGTGTGAGAATGGCACCCACAGCATAGTCTGAAGCATCAGTCTCAATCTCAAAGGGTTGTTGCAGGTCTAGTACTGAAAGTACTGGGGCTGAGCACAAGCGCTGCTTCAAATCATTGAACGCTTTTTGTTGGGGCCGGCCCCACACAAATTTCACCTTACCACCACCCCTAGTTATTTGGCTGGGGGGCCATGCAATATGGGAGAATCCCAACACAAACCTGCGGTAGAAATTGGTAAGGCCCAAGAAGCTCCGAAGCTCAGTGAATGTGGTTGGGGCTGGCTAGTCACAGATGACTTGGATCTTGGATGGATCAACATGTACACCATGTTGATCAATGATGTAGCCTAGGTAATGGACCCTATCCATGCCGAAGGATCATTTTTCCAAGTTGGTGTATAGCTTGTGCTGCCACAAGGTGTGCAGAACCTAATGAATATGCTGCAAGTGTTCAGCCCAAGTCTTGTTGTAAATGAGAATGTCATCTAGATACACCACTACAAAAGTATTGTTGAATGGTCGCAGGATATCGTCCATCATCCTCATGAAAGTGGTTGGAGCATTTGTCAAACCAAAGGGAATGAACAACCATTCAAAAAGGCCTTCCTTTGACTTGAATGTGGTCTTCCATACATCCATCTATTCTATCGGGACCTGGTGGTAGCCAAACTTCAGATCAATCTTACTAAAGTATTTGGCCCCCATGAGTTGATCAAGGAGGTCGTTGATTCGGGGAATCGGGTATCGGTTTCTGACTGTGATTTTATTCAGAGCCCGATAATCAATGCAAAGTCACCAAGTTCCATCTTTCTTCTGTACCAGCACGATTGGGCTCTCGCAAGGTGATGAGCTGGGATGGATGTGCCCCTTGTCGAAAAATTCTTGGATCTCTTGCTTGATCTCCTCATTCTCTAACAGAGAGCGGTGATAGACTAGACCATTGGGAAGCAGTGCACCGGGGGTCAGATCAATGGGGTGCTTGACCTGGAAATGCAAAGGTACCCCGGTAGGTGAGGAGAAGATATCTTAGTATTCTTCCATGACCTTATCTACTTGCTTCTACTGTGTGGAGAGGTTGGTTGCAGAGACCCTGGATGTGGCTGTGATTTTTCTCTCATTCTGAGAGTGAATCATGAAGAAGACAAACTTCCTCGTCTGAGAGATGACCTTCTTGCATTACTTAGCAGAGATCAAGGACATAGCACTAGGTGGGATGGCCTCGGGTATCCTGTACAATTTCTTGTTCAAGGTAATAATAACACTACAAGGCCTAGAATCATATACAGCATGATGTTTCCATAAATAAAGTTGGCCCAAAAGAACATCACAAACTTCGAGAGGAGAAAAATCACACAATACCTCATCTTTGAATGGCTTGATGTCATACAACATTCGACACTGTTGGTTGACGCGGAGATCGCTTCCTTGGTGGAGCCATCCAATGGTGTAGGGTTGTGGGTGCGGCGTTGTTGGCAGGGCTAGCTGCTTGATGACCTCTACCGAGATGAGGTTCTTCTGGATACAACTATCAACGATGAAGTGCAGCGGGGTGCCTTTTACCCACATCTGTGAATGGAAGAGGCACTCTCCTTCTTCTGGCTCATCTAGTTCACCATGCTAGAGCTTGGTGGTAGAAATGGTGGCACTGGGTTCCGTGCCAATGATCTGTCTTCCCCTTTCTGGTTCTGACTCAGAGTCAGAACCCGCATCTGATTCAGAGGCTTTCACTTCGGCCACCAGCGTCTGCTTTGAGCGGCAGTCAGCAACGCTATGACAAGGGCTCTTATGGAAGTCACACCACTTTCCGGTATCTTTCTTTGTCTTTCTGGTGTCCTTCTCTGCTTGCGGCTTGGACTAGTTGTCCCGATACTGTCCATAATTGCTCTATCCTTTATTCTTTGGGTTGGGGCCACCCTTTCCTGGCTTTTTTTGTGAGGGGTTCCCCGACCCAAATTGTCGTGTCTTTTGTTTGAGCTTCTGCTCGATTTTGACGTCGTATCGGTAGGTTGGGCCCAAGGATGAGATGTAAAGAAATTCCATTTTGGTCTAGATGTATCTATGTAAAGCACCACGATACTTGAGCACCAGATGTCGCTACGAATCTTTGATACCCAACTTGGTGTGCAAGGTATGGAAGATATTTTTGAAATCTGGCACTGCTTGGTCTCTTTCTTGTCGCAGTGTGGTCCATTTGGTATACAAGTCGTCATAACTTCCAACAGGGTAGTATTGTTCCTTAATAGCATCCCTAAAGGATTCCCAGGTGGTCGTGACTATAAATAATGATGGTTCCTCTGTTTCCTTTTGCTCACAGAAAGTTTCCCACCAATCTTTGACATGGGGAACAGCTTTGAGGAGCGCAAAAGTAATATTTTCTCTATTCAAAAAGTTATGGACTGAAAAATACCCTTCTAGTAGATTCAACCACTTGTCTATAGCATCTGCGTCTATCTAACCTTCAAATATAGGAATATCGAAGTTTATTTGTACCTTGAAGGGGGCGGTGCCTCCGCTCGAACAAGATGTGTCGCCTATTGGTAGTTGCCAAAGGATTTGCATGAAATTATCCATCATCTCGTTCCTTTGTTGCATGAGGGCTTCCTCAATCAACAGTTTGAAAGGATCTCTTGTCCCGTCATCTTTCTTTTCTCCTTCCATGAGAGGTCGCTTGGGTGTGCGAGATATTTTGTCCTCAAGAGAAACAAACTCAAGACCTAACTCTTTGTACTCCGACCTCGTTGGGGACATGCATTAAGCCGACAAGGAGAAGATCACTCTGATACCATTGATTCGGATTTTATGAGCAGAACGAAATGACTATAGATTATTACCAGATGCTTAGCACAGAATAATAGAGATATAGTAAAACTATTTTTCTATTCAATAAGGAAATAAGTTGAAACTGTAAAATGCAGCGGAAAACAAGCTTGCTGGAATGGTGGTGGCTTATCTCTAAGAAAAGATGTGATGGTTGCGCTCATTCACGAGAAGATGATTACAATGAGGCTCTCAAGGCCTTTTTACAATAAACAGGAGTTTAAAAAACCCTAAACATCCAAAAACCTAACCCTAGGAGATGAAGCGCCAAAAGTCATGTGGGCCTTGTTTGGGTAAGTCAGTACATCAACTTCCCGGGGTCGTAACTTTTGCATATGATCTTCGTTTCGGGCATATGATAGCCCATTGGAAAGATCTATTTGAGGAATACAACAGTTGCACAAACTTTTGTGATTGCAACATAACCCAAAAAACGTTGTTTAGGGCCTCAAAACGGCTCCAAAAGTTCAGGACCCGAAAAACTGCTAAAAATAGTAAATTATCAAAATTACAAGAAAGTTGTTTTGAGCCAACTGGAAAAGGTGGGTGGCCACTGATATCCACCTAGATCATTAATTGTTCCTCCCATGAAATTCATGGTTATAATTCTTACTTCTCTTTTGTAATCTGTTGCATTTGAATGGGTGTAAGGTGACAAGTTTGGCTTCTAGGCTGGTTCAAAAATTCCTCTCCCTGTTTTAGAACTTAAGCTTTGTGAATTGGAGGGCACTCCCTTCAAACCATTTTTCCAAGAGACCATGGGCTCATTCCCACAGCCTTAACCAAATCTTGGATAAGAGTTAAAGAGTGTAGCCTCTGGAGCTTGACAAAGTTCCATAGGACCAAGTCCATGGAATCCTTCGCTACACTCAAAAAGGAGCTAAGTTTTTCAAGACTCCGAGAGTCCGGAGCTTCGGGGTGACTGAGCACTACAATTTCCAAATGCGCCAAAGGTGACCTATTGTACCGGTAACTTGACCGATGATCGGTGGCTAGTAGACAATTACCCATAATTATGGGATTTGTCCCCTTGCTAAACCCCAATCATCTTCTTAATCGTGAAATAACGTGAGTCATGGATCTGAGGCCATTCGAGATATCCCTTGACATTTGGATCTATTCCATGGTTATCCCAATGTTTATGACTTTAGGAGAACATAGGTTTTATAACACCAAAACCCTCAAATTATGGAGTCTCGAAGTAATGTGGATCGTCGATCTAAGGATCCTTCGACACCCCTCTCAATCGTTTGATCATAGGGACATACATTTCATGTCAAAATCACATGGGGGTCCACGTATCAAGCAATAGTTATTCCATGTGTGGTGGCCTCGTGACATAGTAAAGATATGTTGGTGACCTGAGGCATGTGCCACACATTTTTCCCACGTGTTTTAGGTTGGAAGGTGTCCCTTTAGGAGTGGCCTATTACTAATACCAAGGGACCTTTGAGCTAGAGTTGTGATCCATTGATCTGGGGATTCCATTGAGAACTTCTCCCAATCGTCTGATCAACTAGTGGAAGGATAGTGTGTAAGAACTCCAGCGAAGTCCTACTCTGGGAGGGAAAATGGCATTAAACAGTTAGAACCTCTGAACGTTGAACTCGCGAAGTAATGTGGACTGTCAATCTGAGGATGCTTCGAGATATCCATCAACCATTGGATCTATAATTTGGTCAGTCTGTGTTACGAGGGAAATCTCTCTATGGCTAAGGTAAACCAAAACAGACGGATATGACTGCAGAAATCAACTCTATCCCAAAAACATGTTATATAAACCAATATGCAAGTGAGATAAGAAAGAGGCCTACCTCATCCAGATGTTCGATGATGTTCATTGTTGAGCACTTTGACCCAAATCTATATACCTACAAAAAGTTCTCAACAAACAAGCAAAGCAATCATATGGTGATAAAAAGGTTAGCACATTAGATAGCATAATCCATCAATATACATAACAAATACGCCCATGGATAATAACTCAATATATTTGCAAGATATCAATTGGATGAGAAAAGAGTATTTCCATTAATAAATGATCAACAGAAGTGAAAATATTACATACTTCTGTGTCAGCATGGTTTGGAACCGAGAAACTAAGTTCCTTCCAACTAGGCCTCCACCACTTCAATCCTCCACCAAAGGCAAGCTCATAAGAGAGAAACAATGAGGTTCTCAATCAATAAGGGAATATCTTGGGGGCTGAACACTATGTTCAGACTTTAAGGACAAAGGGATGCAAACTCAATATAAGTAAATAATTTCTCCAGAGTAACTTTTCTCTCAAAGTTGAATTCTTTCTCCTTTTCCATAACTCGGAATTGGCCCATTTATAGCCTTCAAAATGGAACTGAAGGGTCGATTTAGAACGTTTCTAGTATATGGAAGGCCAAGGATCAAATATCTCTTATTGTGACATGGAAACCCAACATTTAATTTTCATTTTCTAGCACAAATCTCGATGTACGCGGGTTGTAGTAGAGCAGCCTGCGTATATGCTTTTTGTATAGTAGGAAAGATGCGTACAAGTGGAAAAAATTGTATTTTTGTCTCTGGATTTTATCAACAGGGAAGATAAGTTTGCATAGGGAAATGGAATAAGTACCTATGTGTAATATTGCATAGGGTGAGGCAATTCTTGCTATAACATATTCCCCCTAATGTGTGATTTCAGAGGAGTATCTGCAATGGACGAAATACATTATAAACAAACCAAAAGTGGAGTGGTAGGGAACCAGCTGAACGAACTAGTTTCTCATTACATTCTGCACTGACTTTGCATACATGGTTGCCAATAAAATTACACTACATATCCATGTGAAAAATATACCAAACAAGTATATGTGGCCACGAATAGGCGAATACAAATGTGGTTACATGCCAATAGTTGTTATAGTCGCGAACAAGGCCCAGTAGAACCAGTCTCAAAACCAATCTAAAGATATATGTATACCATGAAGTACAATCTAACCTCCCATGATCACTGAAGTCATATAGGTATTGGTCCAATGAAAATGAAGCAACAACTGAGTAAATCTGCGGCCACATAGTGATTTCTTCAACTCTTCTACACAATCCGGCAAGGGTGCAACTCTACATCATGTGAATAAAGGAGTTGAGGTCAAACACAATGAGACATCATTTGATTATCGATCATTGATGTGTATCGTTAACAAACGCGAGACAACCTACCGATAATGAAAGTAGGTATCAAGGCACCGAGTACATTCTTACAAGTGTGAATAAAGGAGTCGGTGTCGAACACCTGAAGAATCCATCAATCAGGAGACATTTATGTATTCCTAATTGTCGATGGCGAGAGAACTTGCCACTAATGACTGCAAGCCTCAAGGTACTCATAAGACTCTAGGTCCCATTTCCAGAATAAATGGGTTGAATTCGATGGAAAGAGACCTTCTAAAAGGAGAGCATTAAGGCATCTCTCATCAGTGAACATGAGGTACAATGCAGGAGCTTCATGATTTGGTGGAAATCGGACGAAGAACATGTTCACGAACCAACAACCCTGTGCGTCTTTCACGTGTGCCAAGTGCAAGTGGTACATGAAAAAGACCCTCTGAATAGTAGCCAATGATGAAAATTGCTGACAAAGGCGAGGAAACCACCAATAAAGCTAATGGCATCTAAGGCACTACATGAATCCCAATGTGTGAATAGATGTCTTTCTGTCGAACACAAGGGAAACCACCCAGTCAATGACCAATGATGAAATGTCGATTGTTGGGTTCAAGGTTACCTACCAATGATGAAAATAGGGCCAGGGTGCATGATAGGACTACATTATCATGTGATTTTGAGACAAACTGAGGGCATGGCTGACATGAAAAGTCAATATTTTTGAGGAGTGGTCGACACAAGTTGATAGACTTCCTTTGAACAATAGCATGAGAAATATGGAGGACTACGGCAGCATAGACCTAATGATGAAATCATGAGATCCAGGAGGCATCAATGACATTATCTATAGGGACTGGAAGAGTAACCATTCGGTAGAGAAGTCTCTGTAATGAGCTCATCTTCCTAAGGCCATGTTAATCCCAAAATTATGATGATGAATGGACTCAATAACTTTGTGCTCTATTCAAAGGAGACATGACTGCTGCCAATATGAGATAATACTCCCTTCCCGCCCGTATTTTTTTGTTTTTTCATAGACAAATGAATTTTATGATAAAGAGGAGGAAACGAGTGTCGCAAGTAAGAAAAACTAGTTCCAACAGTGGAACATACCTATGCTCAATGAAGGGAAATGCATGGGGGAGATGGACACTCGGAGGAATGTTCCCTCCTAAGTATAGGGTATCAAATTGCAAAGGATATGAACAAGGCTCTGCTTGGTTGAGGATGAAAACTGCTGAGGCAAATGATTTATAATGCAAAGCGAGAACTGATTATAGGCTCAATATTGCAAGCAAGGGAATGAGATGCAATCACAACTTAACACCAAAAAATGTCCTTTTTTATTTCTTTTAGTCTACTTGGTGTGAAAAAAGGATAAGCTTGTGTCAAATAGACATCTTTTCAAATCCAATTTATGAGTGTCAAAGAGACAAGTTCACTCGAAACTATTTTCTCTTTTTGAAAACGAGTCGAAAAAGAGCTTAACTAAGAATCACGACCTTTCAAGTCCAATTTAACTAGTGTGAAAGGGACAAATCACTCGACAATATTTTTTCTTTTTAGACAAGTCGAAAAATAGATTAACTCGGACTCATTTGGGAGATTCTAGGTGGCAAATCATGGGGGAGGCCAAGGCTCCTGTGATGGACTTATGTGAAAGGCCAGCAACTTACGAAGAGCTGACAGAAGCTTAGGAAAAAACAAAGCTTTCCAAGTCAAGGAGGATAAAATACTTGCAGAGGTTACCTTATCTACAATATATCGAATAATGCCCCTTATCTGGAAGGGTGTAGAAGAAGGAATTATAGGCTCTACAAGATCATTCCAGTCAAAGGAAACCACCCTAGGACTTGGAGGGATCATACTCGAAGAGAGTGGAATGTTCCCTAGTGAATTAGGTAAAGAACTAGAGATGCTAAGGACATGGTCGAAGAATGCATTACTATCCAAAAGAAGAGTGATTGACCGAAGATTGCATCAGCAATGTAACTTCCTTAGGCTTGTCACTCTCCAAGAGAAGAGTGGGATCGGCCGAAGATTGCATCGGCATGACCACTTCTTCAATCGTTGGTTGAATAGGATGTGATACAAAAGGGTCAAGAGATGCATCATCCCTTAAAGGAATATGGGTGTCAGCCAAAGATTGCATCAGCATGACTGTTTTATCAACCAACGAAGTTTGGCAAGCCAAATACGACTCAGAACTCGAAGGGCCCTCAGGAAAGGAACACGCTTCTTGTACCACAGCAGTAGCAGGGCACAAATGAGTAAGGTTATATACTTTTCAAAGCCTACAAAGGATATTGGACTTACGTCTTACATGTCTAGTCTTCTCAATCATGTGAATGCCCCCGGCATGACTTGCAGTGGCTAGTGACACGCTCCCAGCATGACCTACATAGGCTAGTAGAAAATCTCCAACATGACTTGCAGAGGTTGGTGATGAATTCCCAACATGACTAACAGAGGTTGGTGATGAATCCCCAACATGACTAGAAGAGGTTGGTGATGAATGCCCAACATGACTAATAGAGGCTGGTGATATAATGTCAGTATGTGGTTGACCCTCACAAGACGTAGTAGAGGAAGGTAGGGTTCAAGGATCGCTAAAATAGGAAGTGTGTAAAGGAATGGACCTCCCTATCGAAATGGGCCTACTGGACATGGAGTAAACGTGGTGACTAGGTGTCGTGAAGTCCAAAGTACCCATAAGGGAAGAATACATTCTAACATCAATATTCTCAGTTGTCGGCTGAGAATTGTTGATCACATGGGTCGATGGTCCAATAGATGCATTAGGACTAGAGTACACAAAGGATAACCGGTCGATCATCATGATCTTCCCTTCATGAGGAAAAAAAAGAGTACAGAAGACGAACGATACGATGGTGACCATAGCATAGGTCCAATTGTGTCCTAGTAACAAGTCATAATCAAGAGGTGCATCAACTACCTAAAACTCCACCTCTACCGTCTTATCACCTAACTGGACCAGAAAAGCAGGGAGAATACCGTGAGGGTGGAAGGAATGACCATCAAAAGCAGTCAACATGTTCGATGACTTGGAAAGAGTCGAAGAACCGAGATCCTTCCAATAGATTAGGGACATCACACACGTAGCAGCACCTTCATCAACAACCTCATATTTGATGGTATACTTTGAGTACTCCCCGTGGATTTGGAAAGCCACATGGTAAGGCAAGTGCGCTTCACATCTGTGATGTCAAACTTTATAACTTTTGAGACACTAGGTTCTAGATCTCCCAAAGTAGAGAGTAAGAAATTCCTCTGTGAAGGGCACATTTGGATTACCTCCAGAGCTAACATCGCATAAGGGGTTTGACCTAGGTCCTCAACAATAGAGTAGTTATGGGTAGCTCTAGCATTTGGATTATGGGTAGAGTGCTTGAGTACTCCTTTCGGAATACGAGGTGGTGGCTCTAGTTTCTTAATCTGTAAAGTCATCTCCAGAGGAGGAGGACGAGATTCTAGGCCAGGAATATCTTGTGAAGAGCTATAGTCTCGAGATCAAGTGGCTACATTAACTTTTGCATCGACCATATTGATACATAAACAGTCACCATCTTGCAACGATGGGTTTTGACTTCCACGAGCCGCATTTCCGGCATTATAGGAGCTCAAGGCCATGTGTTGATTATGTGGGAATGGATTCATCATCATGATGGGTGGTAGAGATAACATCCTCGTAGTTTCTGCAAGTTTGGAGCATAAATGGGTAAGTTGATCATCTGTGCAAATCTTACAGGGAAACTTCACCTTACGTCTTTCGCATTTTCCCTCTCCAACATTATTACTCGTTTTCTCATTATTACCATTTCCCTTGGGTTTATTACCATTTTTCCCACCCTTATAGTTATTATGTCCTTTATTCTTATTCCCTCCTGGTTTTTGGTTACCATTTGGGTTGGTCGATGATTTCATGGAGTATACATCCGCTAACTGAGTGGGGTTGGAAGACACAGATGAAGCTGGCCCTCCAACAGACTGGTTTAAAGACAACTCTTTCATATGGTTTGTTACCGATTCTACTGACTTTACATTGGCGACACCAACAATGCCATCAACATGAGGTCCGGGATTTTTCCTAGGGTCGTAAGTTGACCGCGGTGCGTCCGGAAGAAGGTGGTATAACATCCCAGACTGAGCATATATCAAGTCTAACTATTGGGCTCTAAAGATCGCGTCTTCCTCAATGGTGACCTTAGAAGTAGCAACGTCCTTTGAGATAAGATCATGCAAAGACTTAAGAAACCATTCTAAAAGAAAGGTCAGGGGTATAGGGGTCTTAATCAACCTCTTTTGTCTACGCCACTACTGGATATGGTCTGAGATATGAGTGGCGGTATCCTGGAGTAAAGTTGACAACAAATCTAGGTCAGCATCATAATGAATGGGAAACTGGAAGTGGTTAAGGAAGACCATCGCCAACTGACTAAAAGTCCCATATGCCCCTCTAGGTAGCTCAATATACCATTTCGCAACAACTCTGATGAGGGTGCATTGAAATAATCTTAATCGAATAGAATCATCATTAAGGGAATTTGATGAGCACCAAAGGTGAAAGGTAGTGACGTGATCACCAAGATCCTCTCCATTCTTACCTTCGAACTTTGGGATGTCCAAAAAAAGATTGGTGGGGATGGTGGGCCATGTAATATTATGACTCATAGGGTCATTCATTAACTTAGACAAGTCTGGTATATTAAGCGTGGCCAGAAAAGGGAGACAGGGTTGTGACATCTGGCCCTAAGCTCCCGGGAAAGATTGTGCTTGAGGAACTACAGGCCATCCAGGGTTCTAGTAAAAACCATGGCCCTATCTAGGATTATAAGGCCCTCCTCCAAGATGATTCATAAAATGGTTGGTTAGGCATCATTCCAATAGGAATGTTCTATTGAGGGTTATAGAAATTTCCCCCAACTGAATTAGATCCAGATTGGGGGTTTCCTAAAGCATGAAACTAACCTCCTCCAGGTGGGAATCCAGAGGATAGAGGTTCATTCTTCATGCCAAATATATTGGTCAGAATTTTCATTGAGGAGGTAGGGTTGTAGGACGGAACTTGAGCCGAATATTGTCTGCCAGGTTGATTATTCCACCCAGAAGTAGGAGGATTGGACCCAGGGTTAAAATCAATAATGTCTCCCATATTAGGAGTCATTTGAGGGATTTGAGATCCACCAAACGAAAAAGGAGTGTAGGGAGGTGTACTTCCCCCAAGCCCAATGCTATCATTAGGGATAGCAGTTGGGATGGAGTTTGAAAACTGTGAAGTGAAGTTGGGAATACCATAAGAAAAGGGACTAGAATCCATAGGGATGGACTGAACATTGTAGCCTGGTGAGTGGCCAAGAGACCCAAAAGGGTTCGAGGAAGTATCTTGAGAAATCACTATAGACTGAGCCATAGTAATGATAGGTGCCTCTGGCACTACAACCATGGAGGTTGCAGGAGTCGAAGGGGTTCCATTAAATATAGTAGGTATGGGAGTTGAGGGGCTCCCAGTGTTCTGAAGACTAGGTTCAGTACTCATCCTTGTAGAATCACAAGTTTTAAAATTGGATGTGTGTGTACCACTTCTAATAAATCTATGCCATTTAGAAGGCAAAGACTCAAAATCCGGTGGTATGTTAAGAACCAAACATCAATATAGCATAGAAAAACCTCAGGAAAAGTACTCAACGCCTTGAAAAAGAGATAATTTCAGATAATAAGCCTCGTCGAGGGGGCAAACTCCTTTTACCCCACTTAAATGTTCAAGTACAAGATGATTCAAAATGAAAATGTCTCCTTGGTATATATAGGAGACTAGGAGGTATAATTACAACTAATGGCCTAAAGCCAACATAAATAAAATAACATT
>ML794557.1:128759-167809 GCA_009831015.1 Picea engelmannii
TCTTCTAGTGATGAATCTGCATAGATACAACATTCATGTTAAAATTCTACATTTGTCACTTAAAGTGAATTTTATGAATCCACGGGAAAATATTGTAGAAGGAGAAAGATCATATTTTCTTCTTGGAAGACACTTACATGAAACAATTGTAACATAAAGTTTCATTTGATTCTAATAAGAATAACAATGAAACTGTTTTTTTCGTGTGAAAAAAAAAACATTCATAAAAAACTCACAAATATGAATGAGCATAAGCGGCAAATCAAGAATATTCCATTGAGCAAACTAAAAAAAATATGAGGTGGTTGGGATAGTAGAATTGTCATATTGCAACGGTTAATTTCCAACATGTGATATAGTAGAACAAAGAAGAAATTAGATATTGTGTAAAGTAGTTGATGTTGTAAAAGGATTTAAAGAGGGACATTCCCTCATGAAAAATGATAAATTTTATAAAAAGGAGGAATTTTAAGTAGACTTGAGTGTAACAAAAATCCCTACATTTGAAATTTCATAATCTCACAAACTTCATTATTGACAACATGTAAGATAATTCCATTGTTCGGGAGTAATGTGTCGAGTTAAGTGGTATTGAGAATGAAAATTTTTGAGAAAATTAATGTGGGTTCCCTACGTTAATATATCGAAGTATGGTTAAACAAGGCAATGGAGGAAATCTCCAAAGTTCCCTAAATTTGTGGTAGTTATGGAAATTAGGGTTGGTGAATCACTTAAGGAATGGGGACATTTTATTTAAGTAATTTTCTTTCAAGGAAGACGGGTTCATCTACCAAAAATTTTGCCTCTTTTCAAATTTTGAAGTAAGAACCCTCTATGACTTTCCATTCATTTATGTCCATTATTTGACTTTTACCTTGCATTTTGTATACGTACTTGCAAAAATAGGCACGGACCAACTTTACTCCTTTTTTTTCTCAAGGAATTCCCTACTATTCTAGAGATACAAGAGCCTCATCATAGTTCTCAAGAGAAAATGCATTTGATTTCTTCATTAAATTATTAGTCATGGGAGTTTTGTTGGGGTTGTTGAGCCCCATTACTACTGACAATCTTGAACTTTTCACATTTGAGAACTTATTATTTGAATTCACTTTGATAGAGAACTATTGAAGTGCCATTTTTTTATGATTTCTATCTTGTTTGATACAAATGGAACTTTGATCAAATGGCCCTTTTCAAACTTAGTTGATTTTCAATGAAATAGTCTTTTAAAGTTTGTAGATGATGCTAGCCACATTTATCTTTTATATTGTAAAGTCATGGGTATCTTCTATGATTATATCATATAAGGGGAGGCAAAAATATTTGTTTTGAGCAAGTCTATTTGTGACAAAATCTTGTTATATTTATTTAATTTATGTTAATGATTGGAACTCCCTAGTCCTTTCTTAGGTAGCACGTTGCTTTATAAAATATCTCACTGTCTCTAAGATTTTTAGATTTTATACAAAGTTAAAGATAACTTCGTGGTTTTTATATATAACACTCCCCCTCCTATTCCATTAAACTAAATAGAAGATCTATCAAATAACAAAGAGGAGTACCACCTTTATAAAAATGGAGGGTGCCTCTTGAGTCCCCCAAGAATTTCAAGCCAAATTCTATTAATGAATCCAGTGGTAAAAAAAATGCAATATACATAGTAGCACAAAGTGGCTAGAGTGGTGGAAACTTATCTCTAAGAAGAGTTGTGATGACTATGCTCATAGATAATAAAAAAATCCCATAACAAGATGTTGAAGCTACATTTTATAATAATGTCCAAAACCCTAAGAGGTTAAAACCCTAATATGCAATAACCCTAACCTTGAATGAAGTTAAGGATGACGAGAACATAGAGATCGACAAATATGAGTGATCTAAAAAAAGTGGGAGCCTTATTGTGATAATTTACGAGATGGCCCTAGATGTTATTCTAGTTCAGTGCTTTCTTCTTGAGTATTAATGGTCCCCATTACATCCAATACATATACTATATAGGGAAACCTATGTTGGATCTAGTTCATGGTAAAGAAGTTTCCCTACTTGACAACATGATAGAGTCGTATGTTTTATTAGTGGGTGCTCTTTGACTTGGTGTCCACGATTTATTCCACTATAGCTTGCTCAATGCAGTCGGGGTTGATATTTTTAATGGGAAAGTGCTCTTCCACCTCTCAGGTTTCCAAATGAGGTGAAAAGTATGGTAGAAGAAAATCCACATTAAATATAGGGTGTAATCCAAGAAAGGATGGAAGATTCAATTTAAATGTATTCTCACCCACGACCTTTGTGATGGTGTAAGGACCATATAAAAGTAGTTGGAGCTTCTTATGAGGGATGTGAGTTAGTTATTATACAAGTGCAGCCATACCTTATAACCAACCTAAAAGTTGTGTGCAAATTTATGTTGATTATGTCATTGAATGTACTTGGTGTTGGCCTTCTGCAAAATATCACGACCTAATTTTTTGATGTGTTAGATCCATTCAACAAATTTGGTTTCTTTGTCTACCTCATTCCAAGCAAGGGAACACTTTTTTGAGTTTATGCAATGGGTATAGATACATCAATGGTGTCAATGGATAGAACCTTGAGGACACATGACAAGGGATGTGGTGAATAGAACTTTGAAGAGTCTTGTTGTAGATATGTTGAACATAAGGAAGGATTTCATCCAATGTAAGTGGATTCTTGAAGTTGTACATTATGAAGATATGTATAATCATCATGTTGGCTATATATATCTATCAATCGATTTGGAGATGGAAGGCAGTTTATTTGATCAATTTGGTGTCCATCATGGACCAATGGCTGGAACAAAATATACTTGGGAACTTGTTTTCCCTATTAGAAACAATGGTCTTTGGTAACCAAAAATGAACCCAAACATATTTGAATAAGATATTAGTAGTGGATTTTATTGTGGCACTCTTTTTGTAGGGTGATAAAATTTCCATCTTAGAGAACCAACCAAAAACCATAAAAACACATTATTTACCATGCATGGTTGAGTGCAAACTTGACATAAAATCCATGGCGATTGGCTCCCAAGTCTTATATAGAATGGGTAGCGGAGTCTATGCTTCTTTATTGTAGATTTAGAAATGGCACATGGAGTACAAAAATTGATATATATGTTGACATCTTGTTGCAAATAGTGTTGTCATTGATGCCAAAGGAGATAGACTGTTGGAAACAATGTTGCATAGTGTTAGTGTTGAGTTGATGAGTTATTGCATATCTAATCTATGTGAATGAAGGAAAGAGGAACAAAACGACCCTGATAAAGAAGAAATCAAGTAATGAGATCTGACAGGGGGAAACTGTTGAGATCAAAAGGAACTGGGCTAGCCATACCATCCAGACAGAGGAAGTGTAAGGAAACAGATGCCATGTCATTCAAGACATGCAGATGAATCCAATGTAGATACCACATCAGTAGCCATGTCACACCGATATATTGGATATTTGATATTTAATGGTTGAAGGTGTGAGTGTTGAATGGATGGGGGGGAGATATATCAAGAGATCGTGGGCCCGATATCTCGGTGGTCCCAATATCCAGGGAACTGGATCAACTATCAAGATCAATTTGGGATCTGACTAGACAGTGGTTGTAAGTTGAAGCTCAGGTGGTCCCGATATGCTAAGAACTGGATCGATGATCAAGATCTATCAAAATCCATATTAGATGGTTGTTGAGAATCAAGGGTGTATTGTGTGTTTTGATGGGCAGAGAATAGATCGACAACTGATGTTTAATCCTAGACATGATCTAATTGTTGTTGAGCATTAAGGGAATATGGGCAAGATCATGTACAATAGAAGGAATTTGGGACCAGTTGAAAAGAATTCCATACAACCCAATTTCAAGGAAATTTAAAGGATTTAGAGTCTACCTCTCAAGCACAATAATTTGTATGTGGATTGTTACACCTCAAAATTACTATCTGATAGTGTTGCAAGTGTCGTCATTACGAGTGTTTTAAGTGCCGCATATTGTCCACAAGTGTCGCATCTTGACCACAAGTGTTGCAAGAGTCATAAGCATCATACTGCCATCTTTCCCATGTCGTGCCTCTAAAAACATCACAAAGACACTTAAGACACCCCAAAGACTAATTTGGAAGAAGGGAAGTCACTTGACAAGGAGTACAAGCCTTTTGACATTGAAAAAACACTCAAAAAATGGATTTTGGGGAGGATCTCTCCCCTACCCACTGTCAAGGAGTGTTGACGCTCCCTGAGCCTCTTTGGGGGAGTGATTAAGCGCCCTGTGCACCCTTTTGGGGGAGTGCTACCCTTTTTTTAGCAAATTATGGGTTTGTTGAGGCAAATAAGGGAAGAATCCCTCAATTCCTGAAGGTAGTTGGATTCGAATAGATGGTCAAGGCATGATCTTAGGGGAGATCCTCAATTGAAGGAGAGGAATCCTCAAATCATCCCAAAGATCTCTCAAGTGGTTGGACCTCTCCAAGGTTATATAAGGAGACCTTCTCATGGTGAAAGGCACAATGGAGATTGGGAATTACATCAAACTTATGATCTCATGAGTGAGATGTCATCAAAGCAATCAGTGGAGATTACTTGAGAAAAGGGGTTGGACAAGGAGAAATGGAAGAAGTTGTTGCACCTTCATTCAAAGGATTGTAATTACTTTTACTTGTTCTCATTAATATAATAAATGTTTGGCATCTTTCTTTCAAACTTGTGCTTGTTTCATATGAGTTTTTCTACAGTAGTTGGATCTGTGTTTGAGCTAATCTCAGTAGAGTAGGAAGTATTTTGTACCTTTTTTTGTCCTACAAGATCTATCAAGGAGCTCAAGATCAAAGCTCAGTCAGGACTTTGCAAGGACAAACGTCGCTAACAAGGTACATATCTTTCTCCTTCTCTTTCATTTATTAGCTTGATTAGATCTAAAAGGAAGTCAGTGTCCATGTTAAGCACTTTTTTGTCTTGGCCTTAGGATTCTAAAGACCAAGAGGGAATCCACTTGTACGCAAGGGGATTCACCTACAATAGAAATTGGCAACTCCACTAGGGACTATGAGCAAGATCATGTACAGTAGAAGGAATTTGGGATCAGTTGAAAAGAATTCCATACAACCCAATTTCAAGGAAATTCAAAGGATTTAGAGTCTACCTCTCAAGCACAATATTTTTTATGTGGACAAATCCATGAAGGTATAGAGTTTATAAATAATTATTCCATGTTTGTTGTGTGTGAAATGTGAGTGAGGTGTACATATGAATTGTTATAATAACAAGATCGCGGAGAAATAAATAAAACAAATGTGGAAATAAAACATAGAAGATACACAATACAATAGAAACACATATATACATGGTTCACCCAGTGTGGGATACGTCCACCAGAGAAATTTCCAGGTCTTTCCCTTATTATGATCTAGCAAATGAAGAGATACAACCTATAGCATACTTGTTGTAAATTCATCTTCTTTCTCTCGAGGTATCCTCTCTTACAATACAATATTGACTCACACACACAGTTGTAATACAACTCCCTCATACATAAAAGGGGGTTTCCTTTTTGGTAAAAAATCCCTAACATAACTTCTACCATCATATCTGTGACCTTATAATGAATGGTCTAGATTGACTACGAAATTACAATATTTTACAAGGCAATTTTTCCCAAAAATTTTATTTGTGGGCATTGTCTCCAAATACCCCGCGAGAGGGGGGCTCCAGAATTTATCTTTGCACCCCTGGACTCCTCTGGTGAGAGATGTGGGATGTCAAGCCCCCCCACACCCCCCCCATCAAGAAATGGGTTCCAAACGCGATTGAAAGAAGACCTCTAAATCAGGAAGATAATCAGGATCCACAACCAACAATCTCCCACTTGGAGACTGATCACAACAACTCCATTGTTGTTGTACCTACTAGAATATGATACACCTTGGACCTGGAAATTTTATCATCTTCACCTTCATACTTGAGGACCAATTTATACTAAGAAGGAACTCATTTTCTCCCTCATTACTACCTTTTTTAACATGTCTGTGGGATTATGGCTAGTATGTATCTTTTCCCACTTCAATTATCCATCTTCCAAAATGGATCGTATGAAATGGTACCTGAGTTTTATATGATTAGTATTAGAATGGAAGGTTGGATTCTTTTCAATATTAATGTCACTCTGGCTGTCACAATACAACCTACTATTCTCCTAATTCTTTCCCAATTCCTCCATAAACATTTGTAACCAAATCATCTCTTTATTAGCCTCTGTAGCAGCAACATACTCTGCTTTCATTGTTGAAAGTGCAACAACCTTTTGCAGTTTTGAAATACAACTTATTGCAGTTCCACCTACAATAAAAACATACCATGTGGTGTTTCTCCTGCTATATTTATCACCTTCCATATTTGAATCAACTTATCCCTGTAGAACAGTGTTTGAACCTTTAAAACATTATGCATAAGTAGTAGTGCCTCTCAAATACCTGAGAATCTACTTTACTGCCTCCCAATGTTCTTTACCTAGATTGTTCATATACCTACTCACAACTCCCACTGCATGTGCAATATCTGGTCTTGTGCACACCATATCATATATGAAACATATAACATATATAACAGAGAGTGTTGTGTGAAGGGATTTCTAGTAATAGGATAAGATTAGACAAATGAGGATTGTGTGGGTCTATTCCAGATTAATCATTGGATCCATTGGATAGGAAAGCATGTCAAACTTGTACATTTGGTTGAAGCATCAAAGAGATCCATAGGGAAGTGCGGGGCTACATAGTAGGTAATCAAAGGTTGACAAAGGACTAAGGAAGAGCATAGAAATATTAGTATTTAGTTGTTATAGAGTTTGAATGGCTTGGAAAGGAAAATTAACAGAGGTTCTCACATAAAACATGAATCCAACAGGTGAGGAATGTCATCTGCGTGCACAAGGAGTTAAGGAGGAATCCATAGCCTTAAAGGTATAAATATAGTGAAGGCTACAAAGCTTGCTGGAAGAGAAGGAAAAAGGAGATCATGAGATGAGGTGTGACTCATGGAGTGGATGGAGAAGGGAAAAGGCAATGTTTGTCTAAAGTACTCACAACAAGAAAGTTTTCATTGTTATCAGAGTGCACAATGGAAGCAGGGTATAGGTTGGAGGATTGTAGCATTCCATTTGGAGCAGAGTGGTCTTGAGTGGCCAAGTAGTGCTTCACGGTGAATCACTCAATGAAGTGAAGAGAGGTATTTAGAATTGAGCAAATACATGGATAACAAAAGATATTGGAAATGATGACATAAAAGAAACATTTTATAATGATGAAATTCCAATCAATGATAATGGTATTTCAAGACTGGTTTGGTCAAGGAAATGGGGAGTGGGTAATTAGATTGCAGTGTTAATATTCAACTAGAATCATGCATTTTATAGAACTATGAATATTGAGAATTTTAGAGAAAATATTGTGGGACAATATTCTCTACATAAAGGAAACAGTTGTGAGATGGTAGCAGTAGTGGATCTAGTGGTTGGAAATGCAGAATGGTCAAGTGGGGCTTGGCTAGAAGGTTCAAAATAGGGGCTAGTGGTTCACAATTGAGAAGAATGGAAGTGCGCAATATAGCAAGGTTCTATAGGAATTCAAGTACATCCAACTACAATAATAAAAATAAATAAATAAATAAAGCTAAAATAAATATGCACTGGAGTGCATGATGCATACAATAAAGATAGAATGCATGTGCATGAAATAGGCATGAAATATTAAATGCCTAATTCATATTGATGTGCATTGGTGCATGTGGGAATGCTTTAACATGATTTTGGCATGATTGCAGATTGAAGGTGGTCTTTAGTTATGTGTAAAATAATTTAAATATGATAATTAGGTATGACTAATCATGGATCTTGTATCCAGAAAAATTATTATAGCATGGTTGAAGATGTTGATGATGTCGCTGCATATGAAAGCCATCCATATGAAGACAAAGGAGGATGGTAAGAGTGTTGACTAAGAGAATTGGTGAAGGGAGCCAACAAGCTTCTACAAAATATCAAATGATCGGGTAGCATCAAGTAATTTGATAACAACCATGCAGGTATGCATTTGGTTGCTTATTTTGAATAAAATGATGAAGGGAATTGAGGTAACAATTCCCTTAGTTAAATTTCAATATTTGGATTGATGTGCAAATGCAAAGAAACTTGAAGGTATTGTTACGAGGAAAATCTCTCTATGGCTAGGGGTAAACCACAACAGACGGAAACGACTGCAGAAATCAACTATATTCTCAAATATTCTATATAAACAAATATGCTAGCAAGACAAGATAAAAGGCCTACCTCGTCTAGACGTTCGATGAAGTCCATCGTTGAGCACTTGACCCAAAGAAATATACCTGCAACTAGTCCTCAACAACCAAGAAAAGTAAGCATGTGGTGATAATATATGATGTTAGCACATTCAATAGCATAATCCATTAATATACATAACAAATATTCCCATGGAATAATAATTCAAATATTTGCAAGATATCAATTGGACGGGAAAAGAGTATTTCTATTAATATATGATCAGCAGAAGTCAAAAAGTTACAGACTTCCGTATCGGCAAAGTTTAGAATAGAGAAACTAAGTTCCTTCGAGTTGGGCCTCCGCCACTTCTGTAATATCCATAAGGTTGAACCCAAATGCAATGTAAATGAAAATGTACTTAAGCTAGTGAGTTGTTTGATATCATTTTTGTATGCACATTTCATGGCATAGTGTGCGCATGTACCGCGCAGTAAATTGATGAAGTGTGAACATTCCAGGATACTGCGCGCAGCATCTTAAGTGCACGATATTGAGGCCAATGAAATTTTGTGTATATGATATGTTTTATAGGCTGGTGAGCCATTTATTATAAGCTAAGATGATTATGTTTTGATTAGTCCAGAGAGCCTAGATGTTAAAGGCCAGTGCACCTAGTTTTTTATATGTCTCATAATTAATATAAAATACATCGTTGCGTGCAGGCCGACCATAATAAAAGAGATGGGGGACTAAACTCCACTAGTTAGGGAAAGGGAGGGCTAAAATTTAAGGAAAGCGGCTAAGCTAGGGATCTTAAGCCAAAAAGAAATATTATATTAATATTTCTTAAAACATAAAGTATGGATAATTATTTTATCCTAAGTTCCAAAGTTGGGGACAAGTGGGCCAAAGTAGCTCCCAACATGACAAGTGTCAAGATGGGGACATGCATACATATTGTTGGGACTTAGTTCATTTCCTATCATCTTTTCCATCATTCTTCCCATCATTCCTTCCATCATTTAGTCATCCAGTCAATCATTGATGAGCATGCACACACCCATTGAGCTATCTTTCGTACCTTCATGACTGTACCTGAACCTGTATCCATAGTCATTTTTTGTTTGTGTATCTAGTTAGCTTGGGAGCTGGACTAAAGAAGTTGGTTGTCAATCCCATGGGATATTGAAGAGGCGGGTTTTCAGGCTCGTGAGAAATTCTCTGGGTGAGAGAATTGTTGGGGATTGATTTCCTGAAGGTGCTAAACTGCAGCTACAGTGCTCTGAAACTTCTTGTCCAGCCTGTTGTTGAAGCCCGGAAAGGAAGTGGGGCAGCCAAAGGGCTGTTGAGCAGAGAAGGGGCACACTTCCTAGGTGGGACAAGCATGTGGGGAATGAGGGACTATAGGCTCTTATTTTGAGTTGGCACCTGTGACGGAGTCTTTCCTATTGTCTATGAGCCTTTAGCCTGGTTAGGAATCCCTTTACCCGGGTGGAGTTTAGTCCCAGCTCGGGGGTGACTCACTGTTGAGAGTGATGAACAGTGTGGTCTAAGGCTGGGAGGTTCGTGGAAGGTTTGCATGCAGTTGGTGACATTATTACCAAGATAAGTGTCAATTGTGTGATAAATTTACATGCTGCATTGTTATTTACATGCTTATTTTTATGGGTTGTCATATGTGCGGTTATAACTGTGTTTATTTTTATGGGTATTTACTTTATATGTTGCATGTATATGTTTACTTTTATTTCAGTGTGAATCCGTGTATTTACAGATGTATTTGTATGTTCACATTATATATAATGCTTTCGCAAGAGTTCTGTGTGTATGTATCTTAATTGCATGCAGTTCAAAAAAGTTATGTGGCATAGCTCAGTTGGATACTGGGTATGTTACAGTGTGTTCTGTAGAGAGAACAGTAAGAGTTCTCTGGCGTAGCGTGGCCCGGCATGGATGGTCGGGGACGTTACAACATGGTATCAAGGGATTTTGTTCCAGTTAAGCTCACTCACAAGGCAGCGAACATTGTTGATGTTTATATGAGGTAAATTGCTCGATTACATGGCATACCAAAGACAATTGTGTCTGACAAAGATCCAAAATTTACCTCAAAATTTTAGAAAGGATTATTTAATGGATTTGGCACAAATTTGAATTTTAGTACAACCTATCATCTAGAATCAGATGGACAAATAGAGAAGGTGAATCAAGTGATTGAGGATATGTTGAGAATGTATGTGATGGATAAACCATCAAAATGGGAAGACTACCTACACTTGGTAGAGCTTGCTTACAACAATGGGTACCAAGCATCTCTAAAGATAAGCCCATTTGAGGCATTGTATGGCAGAAAGTGCAACACACCAATAAGTTGGGATAACCTAGCAGACAGAGCAGTGGTTGGACCAGATTTGCTCAGGGAAATGGAGGAGCAAATGATAAAAATAAAGAAAAATTTAAAGGCTGCCCAAGACAGACAGAAAAGCTATGTTGATAAGGGCAGAAATCAAAGAGAATTTAAAGTGGGAGACCCTGTATTTTTTAAAGTGAAAGCCAACAGAAGTTCCCTAAAGTTGGGAAACTGTTCAAAGTTGGCAACTCACTATTGTGGGTCATTTGAAATCCTAGAGAGGATTGGTCCAATAGCTTATATGATTGCATTGCATGCATCTATGTCTATTCATAATGTATTCCATGTATCATTGCTAAAGAAATATATACCTGATGCAAATCATGTTATTGATTGGAATGTGATTCAAGTGGAGCAAGAAGGCGCTTTCCAAGTGCATCCGGTATGTATTCTGGACCGAAAAATAAAAAATCTCTGGAACCGAGCCATAGGGCTTGTAAAGGTCCAATGGACCTGGTACGGTCCTGAGGACGCTACTTGGGAGCATGAGGATGCAATGCAAGTAGAATACCCACATATTTTTGAGGATTTTTTAAGTTTTGTTGTATATGGGTACATGATGCAGTAAGGACGGTGCATAAATAAGGGGAGGGGATTGTAATATCCCTAAGGCCGAACCCAAATGTAATGTAAATGAAAATGTACTTAAGCTGGTGAGTTGTTTGATATCATTTTTGTATGCACATTTCATGGCATAGTGCGTGCATGTACCGCACAGTAAATTGATGAAGTGTGAACATTCCAGGATATTGCGCGTGATATTGAGGCCAACAAAATTTTGTGTATATGTTACGTTTTATAGGCTGGTGAGCCAGTTATTATAAGCTAGAATTCTTCGGTTTTGATTAGGCCGGAGAGCCTAGATGTTAAAGGCCAGTGCACCTAGTTTTGTATATGTCTCATAATTAATATAAAATACATAGTTGTGCGCAGACCGGCCACGATAAAAGAGATGGGGGACTAAACTCCACTAGTTAGGGAAAGGGAGGGATAAAATTTAAGGAAAGTGGCTAAGCTAGGGAGCTTAAGCCAAAAAGGAATATTATATTAATATTTCTTAAAACATAAAGTATGGATAATTATTTTATCCTAATTTCCAAAGTTGGGGACAAGTGGGCCAAAGTAACTCCCAACATGACAAGTGTCAAGATGGGGACATGCATACATATTGTTGGGACTTAGTTAATTTCCTATCATCTTTTTCATCATTCTTCCCATCATTCAGTCATCCAGTCAATCATCGATGAGCATGCACACACCCATTGAGCTATCTTTCATACCTTCATGACTGTACCTGAACCTATATCCATAGTCATTTTGTGTTTGTGTATCTGGTTAGCTTGGGAGCTAGACTGAAGAAGCTGGTTGTCAGGCTCGTGGGATATTGAAGAGGCAGGTTTTCAAGCCCATGAGAAATTCTCTGGGTGAGAGAATTAATGGGGATTGATTTCCTCAAGGTGTTAAACTGCAGCTACAGTACTCTGAGACTTCATGTATGGTCTGTTGTTGAAGCTCGGAAAGGAAGTGGGACAACCGAAGGACTGTTGAGTAGAGAAGGGGAACAATTCTTGGGTGGGACAGGCATGTGGGGAATGAGGGACTATAGGTTGTTAGTTTGATTTGGCACCTATGACGAAGTCTTTCCTGTTGTCTATGAGCCTTTAGCCTGGTTCGAAATCCCTTTACACAGGTGGAGTTTAGTCCCAGCTCGGGGGTGACTCACTGTTGAGAGTGATGAATAGTGTGGTCTAAGGCTAGGAGGTTCGTGGAAGGTCTGCACACAGTTGGTGATATTATTACCAAGATAAGTGTCAATTGTGTGATAAATTTACATGTTGCATTGTTATTTACATGCTTATTTTTATGGGTTGTCATATGTACGGTTATAATTGTGTTTATTTTTATGGGTATTTCCTGTATATGTTGCATGTATATGTTTACTGTTATTTCAGTGTGAATCCATGTATTTACAGATGTATTTGTATGTTCACATTTTATATATAATGCTTCCGCAAGATTTTTGTGTCTATGTATCTTAATTGCATGAAGTTCGAAAAAGTTATGTGGTATAGCTCAGTTGGATACTGGGTATTTTATAGTATGTTCCGCAGAGAGAACAATAAGAGTTCTCTGGCGTAGCATGGCCCGGCATGGATGGTCGGGGACGTTACAAATTCAATCCTACACTAAAGGCAAGCTCATAGAAGATAGATAATGAAGTTCTCAATCAATAAGGGAAGATCTTGGGGGTTGAACATTGTGTTGAGACTTAAAAGACAAAGGGATGCAAACTCAATATGAAGTGAATAATTCCTCCAGAGTAACTTTTCTCTCAAAGTTGAATTCTTTCTCCTCCTTTTCCATATCTTGGAATTGGACCATTTATAGCCTTCAAATGGAACTGAAGGGTTGAGTTGGAACGTTTTTAGTATATGGAAGGCCAAGGATCATTGATCTCTTGTCATGACATGGAAACCCAACACCATTTTTCATTTTTGGGAACAAATCCCGATGTACATGGGTTGTAGCGGTGCAAACTGCGTATATGCATGTTGTGTAGTAGGAAAGGTGTGTACATGTGGAAAATATGTATTTTTAGCTCTAGGATTTGCAAAAAGGGATGAAAAGTCTGCATAGGGAAATGGAAAAAGGCCTTTTGTGCAAGATTGCATAGGGTGAGGAAAATCTTGCTATAACAAATGCCCCCTAATGTGTGAGGTCAGAGGAGTATTTGGGATGGCCGAAATACATTATAAAAACCCAGAAGTGGAGTGATGGGGAACCAGCTAGAAGAACTAGTTTCTCATTACATTCTGCACTGACTTTGCATACATGGATACCAATTTATATTACACTGCAGATCCATGTGAAAGTATACCAAACAATTGTCCATGGACATGAATAGGAAAATACAAAATCAGTTACATGCCAAAGGCTTTCATAGTCACGAACAAGACCTAGTGGAACCAGTCTCAAAATCAATTTGAAGATATCTATAAACAATAGAGTACAATCTGATCTCCCATGATAATTGAAGTCATATAGGTACTGGTCCAATGAAAAGGAAGAAACAGCTTAGGAAAGTTGTGGCCACATACTAATGTCTTCAAGTATTCTATACAATCCACCGAAAGTGCAAGTCTACATCATGTGAATAAAGGAGTTGAGGTTGAACACAATGAGAAATCGTTTGATTACCGGTCATTGAGGTATATCATTAACAAACGTGAGACAGCCTACTGATGATGAAAGTAGGTATCAAGGTACCAAGTACATTCTCACAAGTGTGAATAAAGGAGTTGGGGTCGAACACTTGAAGAATCCATCGATCAGGAGACATTGATGTATTCCCAATTGTCGATGGCGAGAGAACCTACCACTAATGACTGCAAGCCTCAAGGTACTCATAGGACTCTAAGTCTCATTTCCAGAATAGATGAGCTGAAGTCGATGGAAGGAGACCTGCTAAAAGGAGAGCATTAAGGCATCTCTCATCATTCAACATGAGGTAGAAAGAAGGAGCTTCATGATTTGGAGGAAATCAGATGAAGAACATGTTCACGAACAAACGACCATGTGCATCTTTCACGTGTGCCAAGTGCAAGCGATACACGAAAAAGACCCTCTGCATAGAATCCAATGAGGAAAATTGTTGACAAAGGCGAGGAAACCACCAATAAGGATAATTGTATCCAAGACATTGCACGAATCCCAATGTGTGAATAGACGTATTTCTGTTGAACACAAGGGAAACCACCCAGTCAACCACCAATGATGAAATGTCGACTGTTGGATTCAAGGTTACCTACCAATGATGAAAGTAGGACCAGGGTGTGTGATAGGACTACAACATCATGTGATTCTGAGACAAACTGAGGATATGGCTGACATGCAAAGTCAATAATTCTGAGGAATGGCCAACATAGGTTGATATACTTCCTTTCAACAAGAGCATGAGACATATGGAAGACTCCGGAAGCATAGACTTGATGATGAAACCATGAGATGCAGGAGGCATCAATGAAATTATCCATAGGGAATGGAAGAGTAACTAGTCAATGGAGAAAACTCTCTCTAAGGAGCTCATCTTCCTAAGGCCATGATAAACCCAAAATTATGATGACAAGTGGACTCAATAACTTTGTGTTATGTTCAAAGGTGACATGATTGCTGCCAATATAAGATAATACGCCCTTCCTTCCCATATTTTTTTGTTTTTTTCATAGTCAAATGAATGCTATGATACAGAGGAGGAAACGAGTGTCACAAGTAAGAAAAACTAGTTCCAACAATGGAACATACCTATGCTCAATGCAGGGAGATGCATGTGGGAGATGAACACTCGGGGGAATGTTCCCTCCTGGGTATAGGGTGTCAAATTGCGAAGGATATAAACAAGGCTCTGCTTGGTTGAGGATGCAAAACTGTTGTGGAAAACGGTTTATAATGCAAAGCAAGAACCGGCTATCAGCTCAATATTGCAAGCAAGGGCATGAGATGCAATCACAACTTAATGCCAAAAAATGTCCTTTTCCATAAGCTTAGTCTACTCGGTTTCAAAAAGTGATAAACTTGTACCAAATAGACCTCATTTCAAATCCAATTTACAAGTGTGAAAGAGACAAGTGCACTCGGCTATATTTTCCTTTTTGAAAACGAGTCGAAAAAGAGCTTAACTAAGACTCACGACCTTTCAAGTCCAATTTAACAAGTGTGAAAGGGACAAATAACTCGGAAATATTTTCTCTTTTTAGACGAGTCGGAAAAGAGCTTAACTCAAACTTGCTTGGGATTTTCTAGGAGACAAGTCATGGGGGAGGCTAGGCTCTCGTACTAGACTTCTGTGGAATGTTAGTATCTTACGAATAGCTGGCATAAGCTTGGGAAAACCCAAAGCTCTCCAAGTCGAGGAGGATAAAGTGATAGCGGAGGTTATCGTCTCCGTGATATATCGGATAATGTCTCTTATTGGAAAGGAAATGGGCAGAGGAATTGGATACCCCACAAGACCATCCCAATCGAAGGCAACTTCTCTAGGACTTGAAGGGAGAGTACTAGGGGAGAGTAAAACTCTCTCTTGTTCATAAGGTGCAGTATAAGGAATGTTGACGACATGGTTGAAGGATGCATCACCCTCCAAAAGGAGAGTTGGATTGATCAGAGATTTCACTGGTATGACCGCTTCTTCAACTCTAGGTTGAATAGGATGTGTGATAATAGGGATAGGTAAACAATCACCCTCGACAACGGGGGTATGGTCAAGAGAGGAATGCAGTGGCATGACTATTATGTCAATCAAAGGAGGAATAGGGTGTGGGGAAACCACAGATGCCATAGAATCTGAAGGGCCCTTAGGTGAGCCCCATGCTTCTGGTATCCCAACAGTAGTTGGACACAAACGAGTAAGGTGATTTCCTTTGCAAGTCCTACAAAGGAATTTAGGCTTATGTCTGAGACGTCTAGGCTTCTCAATGCCCCCAACACCATTCACAATGACTGGTGACACGCTCTCAGTGTGACTGGTAGAGGTGAGAGATTCATCTCCCACGTGATATACAGAGGTTGGAGATGTGACATTGATATGACTCGTGGAAACTAGAGTGATGCACCCAGCATGAATAGCAGTGACTGGTTGCGGGTCTTCAACATGACTTGCAGAGGTTGTTGACCCATCTCCATCATGACTGGCAGAGGTTGGTGATTGATCCGGATTTTTTGAGCAAAATGAAATGACTACAAATTATTAACAGGTGCTTAACAAAAAATAACAGAGATACAGTAAAATTGTTTTTCTATTCAATAAGGAAATAAGATGACACTGTAAAATGCAACGGAAAACAAGCTTGTTGGAATGGTGGCAGCTTATCTCTGAGAAGAGATGTGACGGTTGCGCTCATTCGCAAGAAGATGATTACAATGAATCTTTGAAGGCCTTTATACAATAAACAGAAATGCCAAAAAAACCTAGACATCCAAAAATCCTAGCCCTAGGAGATGAAGCACCAAAAGTCATGTGGGCCCCGTTTGGGTAAGTTAGTACATCAACTTCCTAGGGTCGTAACTTTTGTATACGATCTTCGTTTTAGGTGCATGATAACCCATTGGAAAGGTATCGTCGAGGAGATTCATTTTGGGGGAAACATCGAAGGAACTTCTATGTTTCTCCTTATTTTCCCAAAAAATGTCATTTAGGGCCTCAAAACGGCTCCGAAAGTTTCAGGACCCAAAAATCTGCTAAAAATAGTAAATTACCAAAATTGCCAGAAAACTGTTTTGAGACAATTGGAAAAGGTGGGTGGCCACCGATATCCACCTGGATCAATCCTCCCTCCTTAGGAAGCAGTGGTCTCCATTGCGTTGAGTTCCCCCATTAGATGAGGAAATTTATGTTGAATTTGGCCCCAGGTGAGCCACTTGCCTTGGTGCAGGAGTTGCCCTGCTTTGATGACTCGATAAAGATGGATCCTTTGTTAACGACTGCCCTTGATCTATGTGTCCACAATCTGATCACTGGATGCATCTTGTATGCAGTCGGGGTTGAGCTCTGTTGGTTTCAGTTGTTCTGCTACTTCTGAGGTGTCCAATAATGGTGGGGAATAAGGGCGAAGGAGATCCACGTTGAACATTGGGTGCAGGCCAAGGAAAGGAGGAATGTTGAGCTCAAAAGAATTATTCCCCACAACCTTGGTGATGGTGTACGGCCCATAACGGAGTGGGTGAAGCTTCCGAAGGGATACTGTAAGACGTTCTTTCTGCAAGTGCAACCAAACTTTGTCGCCCACCTGAAACATATGTGGCACCCGATGTTGATCATGGAATTTCTTGTACTTGTCATTGGAATTTTGTAGGATATCCTGAACCTGTTGTCGGATGTGCTATATCCACTCAATGAATCAGGTGGCTTTGTCAGCTTCAGTTGGAGCAGGAGATGAGTCGGTCGAGGTGGCTACAAGGGGAAGTGAAACATCTATGGGACCCAATGGTTGGAATCCCAACCCCACCTGAAAGGGGTTGTGGTCGGTTGAGCTATGCAGGGCTCAGTTGTAGCTATGTTGGACATAGGGAAGGCTCTCATCCAATGTGCGAGGGTGCTTGCAATTATACATGCAAAGGATATGCACAATCATTCAATTTACGACCTCGGTTTGACCATCTTTCTGGGGGTTGAAGGTCGTGGATTTGGTGAGCTTCGTGTCTAGCAGTGACCAGAGGCTCGACCAGAATGTGCTGAGAAATCGACTATCCCAATCTGACACAATGTTTTGTGGGATTCTAAAATGTACCCAGAATCGTTCAAAGAAGATCTTGGCAGTGGCCTCTGTTGTGATACTCTTCTTGTAGGCAACCAGAATCACCATCTTAGAAAAGCGATCAACAACCACAAAAACACAGTCATTTCTCTTCTTTGTGGATGGGAGGCCCGACATGTAGTCCATTGAGATGGATACCCATGGCTTGTCAGGAGTAGGGAGAGGGGTGTATAGGCCATGTTTCTTAGTGGTCGGTTTGGAAATAGCACAGGCAATGCAAAACCTGATATACTTGTTGACCTCCTGTCGAAGTTTCGTCCAGTAGAAACGTTTCTGTAGCATCTCCACTGTCGTTTCGACACCAAAGTGTCCTGCCATCCGACTGTAGTGGGCTTCCCAGATCAGCTTCACTCGCTCGCTTGATGGAATACAGATATGGCATAGACGACACAAAAACCCATCCTAAATATGGAAATTATCGGCAACTGTGTTTGGACCCAACATTTGGTAGGTGGTGGTGAAGTCTAGGTCTATCTCATAGAGTTGGGGCCATCTAGAGGTCTCATGGTCGCAAGAGTCTAGCACCATGGTGAGTGTCGTGACTGGCGGTCTGTTGAGGCAATCAGCAACACGGTTGGTGCTTCCTATTTTATACTTGATGTTGAGGTGGAATTGTTGCAAGTATGTCAACCACTTTTGATGGCGGTCATTCTACAATTTTCCTTGTGTCTGCATGAATTGAAGTGGTTTATGATCAGTGTGGATGATTGTCTCCTTCCCAAGAATGTAATGTCTCCACTGGCGACAGCCTTGCACAATGGAGTACATTTATTTGTCTTGAGTAGGTTACTTACGGACAACATCTGATAGTGTCTCACTATGATAGGTCACGGGGTGGTTGTGATGGGTGAGAACGACACCCACAGCATAGTCTGAAGCATCTGTCTCGATCTCAAAGGGTTGTTGCAGGTCTGGTAGTGAAAGTATTGGGGTTGAGCACAAGCGTTGCTTCAAATCATCAAACGCTTGTTTGTGGGACTGGCCCCACGCAAATTTCGCCTTACCACCACCCGTGGTTATTTGGCTGAGGGCCCATGTAATATGGGAGAATCCCAACACAAACCTGCGGTAGAAATTGGTAAGGCCAAAGAAGATCTTAAGCTCAGTGAGTGTGGTTGGGGTTGGCCGTTCATGGATGACTTGGATCTTGGTTGGATCCACATGTACGCTATGTTTATCAATGATGTAGCCCAGGTAATGGACCCTGCCCATGCCGAAGGAGCATTTTTCAAAGTTGGCGTATAGTTTGTGCTATCGTAGGGTGTGCAGAACTTGTTGAATATGTTGCAAGTGTTCGGCCCAAGTCTTGTTGTAAATGAGAATGTCATCCAAATACACCACTACAAAAGTATTGGTGAATGGTTGCAGGATATCGTCCATCATCCTCATGAAAGTGGTTGGATCATTTGTCAAACCAAAGGGCATGACCAACCATTCAAAAAGGCCTTCCTTTGACATGAAGGTGGTCTTCCATACATCTGTCTATTCTATTGGGACCTAGTGGTAGCCAGACTTCAGATCAATCTTACTAAAGTATTTGGCCCCCGTGAGTTGATCAAGGAGGTCGTTGATTTGAGGAATTGGGTGTCGATTTCTGACTGTGTTTTTATTCAGAGCCCGGTAATCAATGTAGAGTCATCAGGTTCTATATTTCTTTTGTACCAGCACGATTAGGCTTCCGCAAGGTGATGAGATGGGATGGATGTGCCCCTTATGGAGCAGTTCTTGGACCTATCACTTGATCTCCTCATTCTCTAACAGAGAGCGGCGATAGAATATCCCATTGGGCAGCAGTGCGTCGGGGGTCAGATCGATGGGGTGCTTGACCTGGCAATGTAGAGGTACCCCGATAGGCGAGGAGAAGATATCTGAGTATTCTTCGACAACCTTATCTACTTGCTTCTACTATGTGGAGAGGTTGGTTGCAGAGACCCTAGATGTGGTTGTGATCTTTTGCTCATTCTGAGAGCGAATCACGAAGAAGACAAAATTCCCCATCTGAGAGATGACCTTCCTGCATTGCTTAGCAGAGATCAAGGAAATAGCACTAGGTGGAATTGCCTCGGGTATCATGTTCAAAGTAATAATAATACTACGAGGCCTAGACTCATATACAGCATGACGTTTCCATAAATAAGGTTGGCCCAAAAGAACATCACAAACTTCGAGAGGAGAAACATCACACAATACCTCGTCTCTGAAGGGCTTGATGTTGTATGATAGTTGGCACTATTGGCTGATGCGAAGATCGCTTCCTTGGTGGATCCATCCAATGGTGTAGGGTTGTGGGTGCGGCGTTGTCAACAGGGCCAACCACTTGACAACCTCTGCTAAGATGAGGTTCTGCTGGCTACTGCTATCAACAATGAAGTGCAACAGGCTACCTTTTACCCACATTTATGAATGGAAGAGGCACTCTCCTTCTTTTGTCTCATCTGGTTCACCAAGCTGGAGCTTGGTGGAAGCAACGGTGGCACTAGGTTCCGCATCAATGATTTGTCTTCCCCTTTCTAGTTCCAAATTAGAGTCAAAACCTGCATCTGATTTAGAGGCTTTCACTTCGGCCACCAACGACTACTTTGAGCGGCAGTCAGTAGTGTTATGCCAAGGGCTCTTATGGAAGTCGCACCACTTCCCAATGTCTTTATTTGTCTTTCTGGTGTCCTTCTTTGCTTGCATCTTGGACTGGTTTTTCTAATACTGTCCATATTTCCTCTGTTCTTTTTTCTGTGGGTTGGGGTCGCCCTTTTGTGAATTTTTTTGTGAGGGGTTCCCAGGCCCAAATTGCCATGTATTTTGTTTGCGCTTCTGCTCGATTTTGACGGCATATCGGTAGGTCGTGCCCAAGGATGAGATGTCCAAAAATTCCATTTTGGTCTAGATGTATCTATGTAGAGCACCGCGATATTTGATCACCAGATGTCGCTTTGAATCTTTGATACCCAGCTTGGTGCGCAAGGTATGGAAGATATTTGTGAAATCTGGCACTACTTGGTCTCTTTCTTGTCGCAGTGTGGTCCATTTGGTATACAAGTCATCATAACTTCCGATAGGGTATTATTGTTCCTTAATAGCATCCCTAAAGGATTTCTGGGTGGTCGTGACTATAAATAATGAGGGTTCCTATGTTTCCTTTTGCTCACAAAAAATTTCCCACCAATATTTGACATGGGGAATGGCTTTGAGGAGCGCAAAAGATTCAACCACTTGTCTACAACATCTGCGTCTATATGACCTTCAAATATAGAAATATTGAAGTTTATTTGTACCTTGAAGGGGGCGGTGCCTCCGCTCGAAGAAGATGCGTCGCCTGTTGGTAGTTGCCGAAGGATTTGCACGAAACTATCCATCATCTCATTCCTCTGTTGCGTGAGGGATTCCTCAAGCAATATTTTGAAAGGATCGCCTGTCCCATCATCTTTATTTTCTCCTACCATTAGAGGTTGTTTGGGCGTGCAAGAGCTTTTGTCCTCAAGAGAAACAAGATTGAGACCCAACTCTTTGTACTCCAACCTCGTTGAGGACATGCATTAAGATGACAAGGAGAAGACCACTCTGATACCATTGATCCGGATTTTATGAGCAGAACGAAATGACTATAGATTATTAACATGTTCTTAACACAAAATAACAAAGATACAATAAAACTGGTTTTCTATTCAATAAGGAAATAAGCTGAAACTGTAAAATGCAACGGAAAACAAGCTTGTTGGAATTGTGGTGGCTTATCTCTGAGAAGAGATGTGACGTTTTCACTCATTCGTAAGAAGATGATTACAATGAGGCTCTGAAGGCATTTTTACAATAAATAGGAATGCCAAAAAACCCTAGACATCCAAAAAACCTAACCCTAGGAGATGAAGCACCAAAAGTCATGTGGGCCCCGTTTGGGTAAGTTAGTACATCAACTTCCTGGGGTCGTGACTTTTGCATGCGATATTCATTTTAGGCGCATGATAGCTCGTTGGAAAGGTATCTTCGAGAAGATTCATTTTGGGGGCAACATCAAAGGTACGTACATGTTGCTCCTCGTTTTCCCAAAAAATGTCGTTTAGGGCCTCAAAACGGCTCCGGAAGTTTCAGGGCCTGAAAAACTGCTAAAAATAGTAAATTACCAAAATTGCCAAAAAACTATTTTGAGCCAGTTGGAAAAGGTGGGTGGCCACCGATATCGACCTGGATCAGTGATGGAGCTCTAATACGACTGGCAGTGACTAGACTAGCGGTGGGTTGTGGAATTTGATACCAAGGTCCAAGGAAAGATTGGCTTTGAAACATTGCAAGCCAAGAAGGGTCTTGGTTTACCCCTTGTCCCTATCTGGAAAGGTAGTATCCTCCGCCTAGTTGATCCAAAGATGTTTGTACAGGAATCATCACTGAAGTTTGCGAAGAGATGGAGGTATGATAAGGATTATTCAAGTGAGGATATATGTTTCCCCCATGTGAAGGGGTTCCATGAAGAGGGTAGCTCTAACCGTAAAACTAATTCTCCCCGTATGAAAGACTCGAGGATATATGTGGACCCACCACGGGAAAAGTGTTCAAAGGAACTGGCATGGCAGATGAAGGATACATGGATGGGGTGTAATAAGTAGAATAAGCACCCATTTAAGTATTGGCTCCTGAAAGAACATAGCTAGGACTAGATCCATAACAGGGGAGGTTCCAACCTCCCATAGTGGGAGTTGGTTGAGGGCCATGACTCATATCAAATGAAGATGTTGGCAATGGAGACATGGTGCCCCCAAATCCAATGCTAGGATTCATATAAGTGGGTCAGGGAGAGGATGGAAAGGGTGGAGGCACAGTCAACATATCAACAGGAAAATGATTAAGGACCCAAGGCATGGACTGAGTGTCATAATTCTGCATACCATTATGAAAAGTGGATGGATTTGTCCCCATGAAATGAGTGAACATCATGGGGGAGGTAGCGGTAAATGAGGGAGCCAAAGGAACTCCACTATCTATGATAATGAAAACTCAGTATAAACTCCTAAGGCCAACTAGTAGTCAAAGAGCACACCAAAAATCAAACGCCCAATATGCACTCAAACGGGGTAAAGTGGCTAAAAGGGACCTCCCTCCCTAAAGAAGGTATGTCTCTCCCAATAGGGGCCTGAGACTCCCTGCTAAAGATCGAAGGTAACAGAATCAATTATAAGGGCCCTTGTGGGCTTAACAACTAGTCGGTTAGATCCCCCCGGAGAGGTAATCCTCCATAAAGGTTGTGTGTTGTCCGACCCTTATCTGACCCAAGGTACCTGCAGAATAACCCCTACAAGTAACCTATGTGGAACCTAATTCAAGCAACTAAGCAACCAATGTATAACCGATGCACATGCAAGCAATCGTAATTTAGGTCCACCGTATAGGCAGGGTAGCAAAGCCCGAAACCTTGAAAGTATCGCCTCTCACAGAGGTAAGGGCACTAACAAGATCCTCGGATACGAATAGATCCCCATAAATATCTCTAACGCTAAGAAGGCATCAGGGGGATATCCCTTCAACCAACCTCGCACAACCTCGTGATTAACTCCGGTGTAAGCAGAGCCTCCTAATATTATTGATTATACAATGGATTTCTCCACTCCCTTAGTCAGACACACATGTTGATTTAATAGCCTTGGAGAAGTTTACTCACAAAATCCTATTCCAAGGCACTAAATCCTAAGCTAGTTTGTGCACCCTAGAAAATAAAATTGTTACTAATCAACTTTAAATTATAGCATTAATTTTAATGGTCGTGCTTACTCAAAAAGGTATGGTAGTGAAACTCATGATGTTATGACTCAACAAGTAAAATAAATATGAATACAATGCAAAGTCCTAACTTCAATTTTCAATGAATGATATGCTTCTTAAAACAAATGCAACTTTCAATTTCAACTCTTCAATTCTGAAATAAAAATGCAATCTTTCTTTACATGCACTAAGCTAATGACAAAGACTCAAAAGATCAAAATGCCAATCAATGTAAAATGCCTAATATTTTTGTATTTTAAATATAAGAAAAATGAAAATGCATGGACTAAACAACAGCTTGATATATAGACTCTACTGTGTATAGAAAGAGACAACTCAAGTAGGATACCAAGGAGAAAAACACCCATCCCAATGTACAAGGACAATCGAAATGAAAAGGTGATGAGAAAGACTCCGCCCAAAAATTCAACCAAAGACAGATTTCATGTCATCCCACAGACACTTAGCATTCACTACAGAGATCCAAGAATACTCAACAATCATCAAAACCTTCCCAACAATCACCAAACCCAACAAACAATCAAAAGAGGTCGAAATACGTGATTGTTCAAGGAAACAGCATGTATGTACGCAGCTTGCAGAGGGACAACACGTGTCTATAGGTGGTTGTCAAGCAAAAACCTGTGTATATGTTTCAAAAACACAGCTAGGCAAAGGAGAAGACTGAAAGACTCATACCCAGAGTGAACAGAGGTTGTCAAGCAATGATACAATAAGAAACGCAATATGAATGAGAGAAATCTAAGGAGAAAAACACTCCAACCCCAAGAAAGAAGATTCAATCCCTAGTATGGTCGTCAATTCTGTTACGAGGAAAATATCTCTATGGCTAGGGGTAAACCACAATAGATAGAAATGATTGCAGAAATCAACTCTATTCTCAAGTATGCTATATAAAAAAATATGCTAGCAAGACAAGATAAAAGTCCTACCTCGTCCAAACATTCGATGAAGTCCACCATTGAGCACTTGACCCAAAGCAATATACCTGCAACTAGTCCTCAACAACCAAGCAAAGCAAGCATGTGGTGATAATATATGATGTTATCACATTCAATAGCATAATCCATTAATATACATAACAAATATGTCCATGGAATAATAATTCAAATATTTGCAAGATATCAATTGGACGGGAAAAGAGTATTTCTATTAATATATGATCAACAGAAGTGAAAAAGTTACAGACCTCTGTTTTGGAACGGTTCAGAACCGAGAAACTAAGTTCCTTCCAGCTGGGCCTCCACCACTTCAATCCTCCACCAAAGGCAAGATCATAGAAGAGAGACAATGAAGTTCTCAATCAATAAGGGAAGAGCTTGGGAGTTGAACATTGTGTTCATACTTAAAGGACAAAGGGATCCAGACTCAATATGAAGTGAATAATTCCTCCAAAGTAACTTTGCTCTCAAAGTTGAATTATTTCTCCTCATTTTCCATAGCTCGGAATTGGCCCATTTATAGCCTTCAAATGTAACTAAAGGGCCGAGTTGAAACGTTTCAAGTATATGGAAAGCCAATTATCATTGATCTCCTGTCGTGACATGGAAACCCGACACCATTTTTCATTTTTGGGCACAAATCCCAATGTACACAGGTTGTAGTGGTGCAACCTGCATATACACATGTTTTATAGTAGGCAAGTGCGTACATGTGGAAAAAATGTATTTTTAGCTCTGGGATTTGCAAAAAGGGATGAAAAGTCTGCATAGGGAAATGGAAAAAGGCCTTATGTGCAAGATTACATAGGGTGAGGAAAATCTTGCTATAACAGGTACAAATGTTGTTTAATTCTTGAAAGCATTTATATAGCATTAGTGGTATGTTATGTTGGTTATGGGATCATAACCAAGTCCAATCATGAGATATATTCTTGTTATAACAATGAATGTCAATAGAAGAAGCCATGTGTGAGGCCATGTTGCGGTTGGATATGGAAAGGCTATAGAGCCATACAAGTTCTTAATGGTCTTTCCCCATTTAACCGATGTTTGGACTGCAACCTCTTTTTTGACACTAAATAACACTAAGGGATCATGTTCCTATTGTTGTGTATGGGTTGAAGAGGAAGGTATCCAAATAATCGAACAAGTGATTGGGAAGGGCTTGGATAATGTGTTAAGGCGATGGCTAGACCTTCCAACTCACCATGGTGGAATACATGACATGGATATGTGGTGTTCCGGAGATAATGCAAGGATGCATTATGTAGATATGGCTATGGGTATTGGCGCACCAATTTGTTGATTATGTTTGATTGCATTATGAAAAACTTGGTATGCTAGATAATGTGTGTGCAAGGAATGATAGTTTCATTCCATTTAATGTGAATAATAGTTGGAAGTGATTGGATTTTTAGAGTAATATAATTCTGAAATCACTTCATGGGATGATTGCAAATGTTGCAATGAGATGATAATGTGCACGAATATTGACAATAGTTTGGCTGAATGAAAGTTGAGAAGAATTGCAGGAAAAATGGTCTTGGATATGGAAATGGTGTAATCCCATAAGGAAGATCGATGCTTATTGTTGCAAGAGACAAACGTCTTGAGAAGAAATCTTGTGCTTGGGAAACTTTGTTTCATATATGTAAAGTAGATTTGGAAATTAATAAGAAAAATTGCTATGATGATATCTCATGATGATTGTATGTGTGTGATACATATGAGATGATGGCTATTAAAGCTAGAAAGCTCAGGAAGAAGTTTATTGTTACGACACCGGAACCCTATGATTCCCACAGGTTTCAAATTTCCAGTGAAGGTCTGGTAGTGAGTTGACGCTACCCTTGCATAAGAACACCTTGGAAAAAGATGGATTGCACGAGGGACTCCGTAGCAGTGAAGGGGGTGCTTGAGCTTGGATGGTGAGGATGGAAAGGGAGAGGGAACTCAAGAATGCATATGGTATGGTGGTTGGAATCATGAGGGTGTGTCAGAAAAGAACAGTGAGCTAAATTCTTTCTATGGTCGCTTGTGGAATAGAGCAACAACCATATGATTACGTAATCGTATTTACTGTGTTAATTATGTTGAAAGATGGGTTAATTGTTGTTCAGTATGTTCTAAGTTTTTCCTTATTCAATATTTCTTTTTGTGTCTGAATGAAATTTTTGCATATGTATTTTTATGTGATTAAATGTTTTTGTGTGTCTGATTAGTCATCACTATGTATGTTTAAGTTGATTGTGTTATGTTTTGATTGTTATTGGAAGTTGCATGAGATTGTATTTCATATTGTGTGTTTTATTTTCACCATATTTGTGTTAAGATGTTGTGTAGGAGGCACAATTGAAACTATTTGAAAGTTGGAGATTCCATTATCACAACTAGAGTTCTTGGAGCCATAAATCGGAGACTTCATGTCCGACCTTGCACTATAACCATAGAATGAAAGTGATACAGCCTGAGGGACTATGGAGCAGAGAAGGGGGTCCACTTCCTTGGGTTGTGTAGGTTGAGGGGAATGAGAGTTTGTTGGTTGGAAATGTTGTGGGAATCAACAAAGTATGAAAGATATTGTAGATGGAGTCAAAGGAAAGAGGTGAAGACAATGAAGAATGAGAGAATTTTGGTTGGAATCGTTGCCAAAATGATGAACTATGAAATCATTTTTCATGTTTTGGGCCAAGGTGCCTATGTATCTATGGTTTTTGGGCCAGAATGCCTATGTATTTTTGTTGGGTTGAGATGCTTGTGTAATATTAAGAACACCTGTAGGGTGTTGTGCACCAAGGACAATGAAAAAATAAGGGGGAGGGGAATGTAACATCCCCGATTTTAAAACCATTAAATTATAATGTAATTGTATAAATTTCATTTAGGTTGGTGAGTCGATATGTTTGGGACAAAGAGGTTGTACTGATTAACATGGTTGAGGGCCAAAATATGTATTATGAACATTGAAATGATTAATAAAGATGATAATCGTTAGCTAAGATACGAGAGGGATGATAATGATGGGGGGGGGCTATGATTTCACAAGAGAGAGGGGCCCAAGGGGGAATTATGCATGGGTATTAGTCCAAACCCACATTATTGGAATTAATATCATTGTGTATAAATCTTCTATTTGTTGTTGAGTGTTCCCAAAGCCAATCATTAAAATCATGTAAGAGAGTGGGTGTAAGGAGTCACATCCCAGAGTTATTGGGAGCATGGAGCTAAAATATAATCATCTTTGGGAAGAGAGGAGGTCAAGAAAACAAGGGAGAAGAAGGGAAATTAATATGGGAGGAGAGATAGTTTCTACATGCAGATTTGGGCAACAAGAGAGTAGTTGAGTGTTGGGAAGAGCACCATTCATGTTGTGCTTAAAGGAAGCCATGGTTTGGTTGTGCTTTATGCTGAGAAAGAGGCTTGTGTGCTTGTAAAAATGGGTTGTAATCCTGTAGTGTGTTTTCATGTTGAGGAAATGGCCCAAGAGCCTTGTGAAGGCTGTTGTGAGCACTCTTGAAGAAGTTGAGAGTTCTTGGATTCCCTAGCTGAGAGATTCCTGGCCAACCAAGTGCACTAGAATCCTTGATAAATGAATGGTATAGTCTAAGGGACTGTGAAAAGTGAAGGGGGTACATTCCTTAGGTTGTGCAGGCTGTGGGGAAGAGAGTTGGAGGATTGGAACGATTTTGGGAGTAGAACCTAGTTTTTGGGGATGTTGTGTGTGGAGAGAGGACATCCAAGAGGGTCGGATCTCCTTGTGGACTCATAGCCTCAACTCGAGGGTGGCTTGTTGTTGAAAGAAAATGAACAACAACACCTATGGCTGGGAGTTTCATCCTTCGTACGCAACCAGTTGGTTAATTATTAATAGATAAGTGTTTTGTTGTTTTTATTTTTTTTGTTATGTTGTGCAAATGGTTCATGTGAATGTTGTGTGTTTTTTGTTTTCTTGAACGATTGCATTCATATGTTTATATTATGTTGTAGTTTCATGAGTTACTTGGAATGTTGTGTGCATGTATATTTTTAAATGGTATCAAATTATGTTAATTCATTTTTGTAGTAACAAGACTCAACTTGGAGGTTGGGTATGTTACAATTAGCAACATGTCTTGGACAGATGGTTCAACTAATTGAGCTAACCCTTGGGGCTTAGCTTGGCCAAACATTTAATCAATACTTTCTTGGAAATTATCTCTAGTAAGGGGCTTCAATTTTTACTCAATTGGTTATGTACCAAGTTGTGGAAATTAAAATGCGAAAATTTAGGGCAACCACAACTCATGTTGATTTAGATCTCTTAATTTTTAATCATTGTTTCAATCATAGTCACTTTCACATTTACACTTTGTATTTAATTCCAAGTCCATTAAAGGTGGTTGAGGATAAGATATTCGCACAAAAACTATCCCACTAACGCTCTTACTTTAATCACAGCTCTAGAATGAAAGTAGCACAAGCTCATTGCCTCAGCATATGTGCTCATCACTTAACTCACTTATACATTTCCATTCACTCGTTTTAAAGGAATGCTAGTTACATTGTGTAATTAGCATTAAGCAAGTCTTAGGTCGTACAAATTTTATGATTGATGATAACATTGAGTCCTTAATTTTAATCATGGGCTAATTACTTGGAAACATGGTGCTACCCACAAAAATAAATCTAAAATTATAGTTGTTGGTTTTAAGTCACTTGAGTCAAAATAATATAATAATAATTTTCTAACTATAGGAGTTGGTTGAAGATATAATAATAATTGCATTGAGTATATGGTGTGCACTCTTTAGTGATCCTTGTTAATTGTATTGTGGTGATCTTTAGTCCTATTGGGAAGAATACAATACTTAAGAATAAAAGTGAAAGTTCATATAGAATAATATCTCATTTGATTATACTATGTTTCTAATATAATTGTTTAAAAGAGCTAGAAGTTCATTGGATATATGATTGAGGAATCATGAAAATTTTATGTTGTATTTTTGTGTAGATTTTATTATTGTATTAATAGTGTATATTTCATTATCATATCAATATTGTAGATTCATGTAACAACATTATTTTTATGTGTGTATGTGTGTAGTGATGTGATTTAATTTTTTTCCAGGTTATAAAGTTTGGGGGAATTCCCAAGTACTTTTTCTCATTTCGAGGATGGTACGAGGGTAAACTCTAGAATATCCAGGGCACAAGGTCGATCAACAATATACTCGTTATGATATTAACAGGTCACTTGTGGGAATTGAACTCGACTGGGGTGGATAACAATCATTCCTCCCAACCACCCGAGCTAAACCCAATTGACATGTGATTTAATTATGTTTATAAAATGTTGTATTATTTATTTTATTTTTTTCTCAAATTTCATTAATGAAAATTTAGAGTTGAGTGATGTAAGTTAGTGTATCTTATTTAAAGAAATTGGTCTTATATCCCTGCTATCATAAAACTAGCCAAATATTCACTAACATTAAAAACAATTAATTAAACTAACTCCTTGAAGTAAGTTATTATTCATATTATTATAATTTGTTTAAACAAGAACATGCATAGTTGTATTAGGAAATTATTGCAATTGCATTGGTCAGCATGATAACATATATAAGGAATGATTTTCCAACAAAACATTCAAAGAAATGTCCAAAATTTTGTACTAATTGTTTATGAAAACAAAACAATCTTTTGCAAAGGATTTTTCGAAATTATTATAGATATGTATTAAAAAAAATACTCCTAATATCAAGCATAATTTAAAAAACATTAGGCGTGTTACTGAATAAAAACATTTTGGCTATGAGCTTCCTCCTGATTCTCTACACTAGTCATAAAATTATGATTCACATTAAGAATTTCCACATCCCCCTACTATTGTTGTATTGTTTCCTCTTCTTTGAGCTCTTCTATTGTAGACCCAATAGATAGTCAAGCAATTGAATGTGCTAGGTAATTGTTTCTTACCATACCCACAACTTGGTGTTGGAGAGCAGCGCACTAAGCTTGAAGATCCATTATTTTCCTCTTTTGATTATGCATGGTTTTTATAGTGAATGCATATTTAGAATTCCTAGCCTCCCCCTGGAAGTGCATTCTTCCAATTATTAAAAAGATTGAATTTTATTACCAATGATGTGATCCTCTTATCTTCTTAAAACTCAGTGAATTTAGTAGTTTCAGACAATGGGCATCTCCTAGAATTCCTATGATCCATTTTGATACTTTGACATAACCCTTGAACAAAGCCTTTATCTCCACTCACTTAAACTAGAAAGCCTATTTTTGCAGTCCAAAATTCCCACAGAAATAAAGATACAGGACAAAATGATAACCTTTAACAAATTTGAGTTAATAGGAATAGGGGGCCTCTGGAACAACCGACACCTCCAAGCAAATAAACAAATAGATCAGACAAGAAACACAAACCAAAAACTAGAGAGCCACGTGACCTAATGCAACCTAGACTACACGAACTCGAGTTTCCAAGCCACCAAAATTCAAAACCCCACAATTCAGAGAAAAAAATAGAGACAAATCATCAAGTACTAGGGTTGACAAAGCATAAATCCAACAAATATCCAAAGTTGTGATCCAAAAAAGATAGGATAGAAAATAAAAATATATAATGCAGAGCCCCAATTCAAACCAAGTCAAAGCAAAACCATGAACCACAAACCAATGAAGTGCCACAAATCCTCAGGAAACAAACTTGTGCCAAGAGTCATTGTCCCACCTATAAGAAGAACACAATTTTGGAGCGTTTGATGAATGTGAGCCTGCATTAACCTTCAAGTGTGAGAGGCTACTACAGATTGAATGCTCCTTGGCCACCATGTATGGTAATCAACCACCCCGTGCATGATGTCGTGCCAAATGTTTAACATGCAAGAGCCCTTCATGATAATAGATTAATACTTAGGGGATGGGGTAAAAAACATCCCCTCTTTTTAACTTTAATTTTCCGCATTCCAAAAAGAAGGCCTTGTTGGTAGACTATATGCTCAATGATTGAGTAATCGAAGGATGTGATAGAATTCAACACTCTCGAACCAACTTATTATTTGATTCTCTTAATTACTCTTATTAAGATGTCATTGCTCGTAAATGAGGCTTTTAACATCAATTTGATGATTAAAGCCAAGTCCACTCTGATGATTAGTTTTTTTATATGCTTAACATCAACCTTTAAAACAAAGTTATTGCATTTTCTTAATTGTTTCAAGCTTTACCCAATCCCTACTCAAAGTGTTTTATGTATTTCCTTCCAGATCAAAAATAATCCTTGCACCTACCATCCCTTTATTTATATTATTATGCTAATATGTATAATTAATTTTTGAATTCTTTTATGTTTTTTCAATTTACTTAAATATTGAATATCATATTAAAATAATAATTATATATAAGTTCCCCAGATGGGGTGAAAACAAGTTCAAAATTCCAACACATCTGGCCAGTGCATGCACCAACACCTGGCACTCTAGATCCCAGCAGGGACAGGTGGATGACTTCGCTAATTATTACCCTCCTGTCTCAATTACTCGCTCCTTCCCTTGATGCGTGCGAACATGGTTGGCAATCAGGATTTAGATACTATTGAAAGGAAAGGTAGTTACTCTGCGTTTGAGCCATCATTCATTATGGCCAACCAAGTAATGGGTTTTTTATTTATGTTAATCTTTTTTCATAGTTTTTTGTCTAGAACCTATGTTGGCAGTCCCAGTTTCTTCTGTTGGCAGCCTTGATTCAAGGATACTATGTATGTACATTTCTCAGCTCTTAGAAGGTAATACAAAATACTTTTATATATATATATATATATATATATATATATATATATATATAAATATGATTGTGATAATTTCACTTTCATTTTCATGTTCGGTTTAGAAGTCATGATGTGATGAATGAGTCCAAAAACTAAACTTGTTATATTGGAATAAACCGATGAACTTAGGTAGTTGTTGGTTTTTTCGTAGTTGGTATTTAGGTCCACAATTAATATGAATTAAGAAATTAACAATCTTCCCACTCATGATTTCCTAATATAAGAAATTAACATTCTTCCCATGGGTCATGATTTCCTAATATAAATTTGGTTGTTGTTGCTTTACATATGTATGTAGTCAAATTAAAAGTTGTTGGCCATTCTTTTTTCAAGGAACATATCACATCAACTATGGAATTGATATTTTGTGAATAATTAGATCATTTATGAGAGTATCACTTAGATTTTGATTTTGAGTATTCACAAATTAACATTCTTCTTATGGGTCATGATTTCCTAATATAATTTTTGTTGGTGTTGCTTTACATATGTATGTAGTCAAATTAGAAGTTGTTGGCCATTCGTTTTTTCAAGGAACATATCACATCAATTGTGGGATTGGGATTGATATTTTTGTGGATAATTAGATCATTTATGAGAGTATCACTTAGATTTTGAATCCTTCCCATAGGCAGAGATTAGAGATTTTGAGTCCCTCCCATACGCAAAGATTAGATTAGATGTTTTATATTTTTTTAATGAATAAGTTTAATATATTCATTATTTTTCAAAATAGGAGAAGGTTGATTTTAATTTGTCCTTTAAATATATTTTAAAGGAAATAGTTTTTGTATATGTGTTAGTTTGTTATTGGATTAAAATTTTCGAAAAAAGGCTATTTTTTTATTAGTAAAGTACATTATGAAAAAAAATGCATAGCTTGATAATCTTACATGTCATGTTGAAAGTGCTAAAATAATATTTGACATGAAACAAATTTATACCCATAATTGTAATTTTGTATGTTATAGCTTTTCAAATTTATTTTGGTTGTCAACAATCACAATCCCTTGATATGTGGGAAATTAGAATAGAAAGGTCCACATCTCTCAAGTTTGAAATGTGAACTTCGCATTTATCATTTTAAACATAGATAAAATGTCAAATTCATATTTATTATTTCAAACATAGATATGCAAAGAAGTACCATCTATGTCTTGTGATTTCTCAGATGCTAAGTCTGTGAGTTTCTTGACAGAGCAAGGCACCAAGTCCGTGAGTTTCTTGACAGAGAAAGGTACCATTTTTTCAACTTTTTGAATATGAAGTACAATATTAGCGTAGCTTCATCCTCTACTTTCTTAGTATCAAAAAGATTACATATTATTTCTTTTCAAGGTATTTTAAGTTTTTTCCAACACTCAAATTCACTATCCTTTCTTAGTATCATAAAAATTATATATTATTTATTTTCAAGGTATTTTAAGTTTTTTCCAAACACTCAAATTCACTATGTAACTCATAAGAATTTGTTCTTATTTCACCAATACTAATTTGCTTTTTAAAATTAACAATAAAAAAAAAGATACTATTAACTTGGGGTTGATGGTTTCTTTATATTATATTAATTTTCTCTTATTGTGTATTTCTCTATTATATCATAAATTCTCTTTAAATTTAAATTTAATAGTGATATATTATTGATATTTTGTAGAGTGTACTTTATTAAATTCTCCAATGTTTTAATAAAAGAGAACATATCTATGCCATATTTTTGTATACCTCGAATGACATTTAATATATCATCTTATTTAATCTTTCAATATTATAATTGAGAAAAAGTATTCTTCTACTATCATTTTTTAACTTTAGAATAACATTTATTACAATTGAAAATAATACTATTTTTTAATTCTTTATATTAACTAATTTACACTTATATATGATTATCATAAAAAAAAATTGAGGAAATGTACTCATGAAAACTCTCTAAGTACTTCTTGATGTTCTATGGATGTACTTCCCCATGTTCTATGGATGGTAAGCGGGGTAAAGCATCAACGCTAATTATGGGGTTTTGCCCAAGGGGAATTAAGAGAGTCGAACTCGTGACCAACAACAAGCATGATAAAATCACATTTAGTTCTAGACCAATTGAACTAACCCTCGGGATAAGACTATCAAAATTTTATATAATATAATTGTTAAATAAAAAATAATATATTTATAATTATTATTTATTTCTCTTAACAAATCACTCCTCTAGTTAGTTAACTCATCTTCTTTGTGCAATGAATAAAAGAAGTTCTTATTGTTGAGTCACAAAAAGATGTCTCAAGAATTAGGACTATGAATTCATATTATGATTTGCATGATTGTGATGGGGCTTTACAAAATGGTTGTAAGATATTTTCATCAAACACACATAGTTGTCTTGAAATAAGTATGAATATAGTTTAAAGATTATTTGTTGGTTGGAAAGAGGAGGTCATATATAGGAACGGTTCATAAAGAAATTCCTCACATGGTTCAATTTGCATGCAACAACTGATGAGACGAGGATAGTCTATATTTTGATTACTAATTTGCTAGACAATCTAGCTAGCTTGGTTGAACATATTTTTTTCCAAGGAAAATCACATTGGATCCCCCCCTCTTCCCCAAAATATTCAAATGGAGGGAGACTCAATTGCTAGCCATAACAGTGGTTGATAACCCTAAGAAACTCAACTATATTTGAACCTAAGACTTATGGCCTTCCCAATGGCAACATGTATTAGACATATAGGTCGACTAATTAAGCTAACTCTTGAACCTTAGCTTGGTCAAACATCTAGTCAATACTTTCTTGGAAATTATCTCTAATAAGAAGCTACAAGTTTTACCCAATTGATTATATGTACCAAGTTGTGAAATTGAAAATGGAACAAGTTAAAGAAACCACAACTTACACTAATTCAAATCTCTTAATTTTTCATTATTGTTGCAATCATATTCACATTTACACTTTATATGCATGATTTAAATATAAGTCCATTAAAAATGATTGAAGATGAAATCTTCTCTCAACAATTATCCCACTATGTTGATTATCCCTTGATGATGAGCTCTTATTTTAATCACAACTCTAAAATGAAGATAGCAAAAGCTCCTTGCCTCATCTTATGTTTCCATCAATTAACTCAAGTCTTCTACATTCCCATTCATTCCTTTTAAAGGAATGCTAATTACATAGTATAATTAGCATTAAGTAAGCATGAGGTCATACAAATTTTATAATTGCTAATAACTCTCAGTCCTTAATTTTGATCATGGACTACTTAGCTTGGAAAATGGTGCCACGCACAAAAACAAATCTAAAATTATAGTTGTTGGTTGAAGTCACTTGAGTCAAAATAATATAATAATAATCTTCTAAGTGTAGGAGTTCGTTGAAGTAATTTAATTAAAATTAATATAATAATAATTGTATTGAGTATATGTTGCGCACTAGTTAACGATCTTTAATAATTGTATTGTAGTGATCTTTAGTTCGGTTGGGAAGAATATAATACTTAGGAAGAAAAGTGAAAGTTCATATAAGAGGATATCTCATTTCATTATACTAGGTTATAATATAATTGTTTAAAAGAGTTAGAAGTTGACTAGATCTATGATTGAGGAATCATGAGAAGTTTATGTTGTATTGTTGTGTAGATTTCGTTATTATATTAATAGTGTAGATTTCATTGTCATATCAATAGTGTGAGTCATGCAACAACATTATATTAAGATATATAAATGTGGTGATGTGATTTAATTATGTTTATAGAATTTTTATTTTATTTTATTTTAATTTATAATTTTGTTAATAAAAATTTCAAGTTAATGATGTAAATTAGTGTAATTTATTTAAGAAAATTGAAATTATGTGTTTATTAGTATAAAATTAGTTAAATATTCACTCACATTAAACACAATCAATTAACTAATTCTTTGAATTAAGTTATTGTTTATGAAACTAATTATTTGAATTAAGTTATTATTCATATTCCTATTCCTATTATTATTATTATTAAATAAGAACTAGTATATTTGTATTAGAAAATTATCGTAAGTGTATTGGTCAACATGATAACACATAGGAATGATTATCGAACAAAATATTCAAAGAAATGTCCAAAATTTGGTATTGGTTGTTTGTGAAAACAAAACAATCATTTGTAGAAGATTTATGAAAACTAGTATAGAGATATATTTGGACAAATACTCCTAATATCAAGTAAACTTTAAAAAATATATATACATGTTACTAAATAAAAACATTTTGGTAATGAGCTTCCTCATGATTCTCTACACTAGTCATGAAATTCTCATTCACATTAAGCATTTCCACATCCCCCTGTTATTGTTGTATTGTTTCCTCTTCTTTGACCTCTTCCATTGTAGATCAAATAGACAACCTAGCAGCAATGAATGTGTTAGGGAGTTGTTTCTTACCATACCCACAACTAGGTGTTGGAGAGTAGCACACTAAGCTTGAAGATGCTATATTTTCCTATTCTGACTATGTAGGGTTTCCATAATGAACTCAGCTTCAGAATTCCTAGCCTCCTCCTAGGAGTGCAATCTACCAGTTATTGAAAAGATTGAGTTTTAGATATCAGTGATGTAATCATCTTGTCTTCTTAAAACTATGTGAATTTCAGTAGTTTCACACAATGGGCATCTCCTAGACTGCCTATGATCCATTTTGATACTCTCGAATAACCCCTAAACAAACCCTTTATCTCCACTCATAACACTTAGACTAGAAATCCTATTTTTGCAAGCCAACATTCCCTCATAAACAAAGATGGAGGAGATAACGCTAACCTTTAACAAGTTTCAGTTGATAAGAGAAGGGGGCCTCTTGAACAACTGACACCTCCAAATAGAGAAACAAATAGCTTAGACAAGCAACATGAACCATACATTGGAGAGTCACGTAGTCTAATGCAACCCAGACTACACGAACCCAAGTTGTCAACCCACCAAGTTTCAAAACCTCGTAATTTAGAGCCAGAAATAGAGCCAATATTCATGTACCAGGGTCAACAAAGCATAAATCCAACAAATATCCAAAGACAAGATCCCACAAAGATATACCAAAAGAGATGAAATCTAATGTAGAGCCCCAATTCTAACTAGGTCGAAGCATGATCTAAAAATGAAGAAGACTTGAAAAAACTTGAATAATTATTGCAAGTGAAATGTTATGTGTTTAAAGCAACAGGATCAATTTGCAACACATAAATTTAAGGATTACTTATGCAAAATACACATAGACAGCAGCATAAACAATGAACATCAGCACATAAACATAGCAACTTGATAAAGGAGTTCACCCCTCTCTGGGCTACATCTCCTGGTCCAGCTTCCAATGGATCATTATTATTAAATTGCTCAAAGTGCTCAAAAACATGCCTTACAATGCTCAAAATGACAAACTGACTGCTCCAATGGCTTCCCAGCGTCCCAAAACCCCTGTCTGGGCTCTTTCGGCACCTGAAACGGTCGAAAAATGAGAAAGATATGCCTCTTTGAAGTCTCCTTCTCCAACTTGTTGTCTCTGGTTCTACAAATTGTACTCCCCCTTGAGCAAACCTGGCTCACACGCTCATTTAAGCGTAAAAACTCAGTCCCATGTATAACCGCGCACCGGTACAAACCGTAGGACGGTTAAGGGCGCGCCAGCCCCTAACCGCCTCGGCTCCTGGGCACATGGCGCATAGGACCGCGCGCTTTGACAAACGGTGGTTAAATCGGTTTGACAACTGTATGAACGGATTCCCGTGCTCCGGGCCACGGGCATGTGGCATACCACATGTGACCAAGGGTCATACCCCCCGCGCACACAATTGTTTACATATAATACACCGGTTACACAATAGAACCCGCGGTTATTGTTTAATCCCCGCGCGCAGCATAATATAATGTGGTCGTATGTTGATTCAATAGAACCACGGGTCGGGGCTAGGCCCCGACCCGCCCCCCTTTCCACTTACACATATATGTAAATTTAAATAAATTAACCCCCGCATACATTTCAAGAAACATACGGTGGTGTAATGGTAGGCGGATGTTTGTTAAGGCTTATATAGAAGGGGAGGTCCGGGGGTCGAACCCCGCGGACTCCCACATACAATTTTACATAACAAATATAGACCAACCGACGAGGGACACGTGGCACCCATGCATTGGGCCACGTGCTCTCATACCATTCGCTGCCAATGTAACACGTGTCATCACCCGATTCGCCAGCAAGCATCCAACCGACAATTTCCACGTCATCACCGTACGGTCGTACGGTCCTGCCACGTCATTGTACGGACTGTACGGACAGGTACAGTCAGCATCCCAAAATTTTCCCTGTTTGGCTTGGCGGACAGATCACGATATCTCCTCCATACGAACTCTGTTTGTGAAAGTAAATATACCGCCGGAATCAGGAAGACGAGACGGACGCAATGGCACTGTTTTCGTCGCATTCCGAGCACTTTGAAAATTGAGCAAAATTTGATCCCCTGATCACACCTCCCCATTGGGAAGCTTTTGGACC
>ML794557.1:172780-194874 GCA_009831015.1 Picea engelmannii
GGATCATTATTATTAAATTGCTCAAAGTGCTCAAAAACATGCCTTACAATGCTCAAAATGACAAACCGACTGCTCCAATGGCTTCCCAGCATCCCAAAACCCCTGTCTGGGCTCTTTCGACACCTGAAACGGTCGAAAAATGAGAAAGATATGCCTCTTTGAAGTCTCCTTCTCCAACTTGTTGTCTCTGGTTCTACAAATTGTACTCCCCCTTGAGCAAACCTGGCTCACATGCTCATTTAAGCGTAAAAACTCAGTCCCGTGTATAACCGCGCACCGATACAAACTGTAGGATGGTTAAGGGCGCGCCAGCCCCTAACCGCATCGGCTCCTGGGCACATGGAGCATAGGACCGCGCGCTTTGACAAACGGTGGTTAAATCGGTTTGACAACTATATGAATGGATTCCCGCACTCCGGGCCACGGGCATGTGGCATACCACATGTGACCAAGGGTCATACCCCCCGCGCACACAATTGTTTACATATAATACACCGGTTACACAATAGAACCCGCGGTTATTGTTTAATCCCCGCGCACAGCATAATATAATGTGGTCATATGTTGATTCAATAGAACCACGGGTCGGGGCTAGGCCCCGACTCGCCCCCCTTTCCACTTACACATATATGTAAATTTAAATAAATTAACCCCCGCATACATTTCAAGAAACATACGGTGGTGTAATGGTAGGCGTATGTTTGTTAAGGCTTATATAGAAGGGGAGGTCCGGGGGTCGAACCTCGCGGACTCCCACATACAATTTTACATAACAAATATAGACCAACCGACGAGGGACACGTGGCGCCCATGCATTGGGCCACATGCCCTCATACCATTCGCTGCCAATGCGACACGTGTCATCACCCGATTCGCCAGCAAGCATCCAACCAACAATTGCCACATCATCACCATACGGTCGTACGGTCCTGCCACATCACCGTACGGACTGTACGGACAGGTACAGTCAGCATCCCAAAATTTTGCCTGTTTGGCTTGGCGGACAGATCGTGATATCTCCTCCATACGGACTCCGTTTGCGAAAGTAAATATACCGCCGGAATCAGGAAGACGAGACGGACGCAATGACACTGTTTTCGTCGCATTCCGAGCACTTTGAAAATTGAGCAAAATTTGATCCCCTGATCAAAGCATAACCATGAACCAAAAACCAATGAAGTACCACAAGTCATCAGGCAATAGACCTACACCAAGAGACATTATCCCACCTACAGGAAGAATAATATTTCAAAGTGTTTAATGAACATGAGCTCGCATTAACCTTCGAGTGTGCGAGGGTACTGCAGATTGAATGCTCCTTGGCCACCATGTATGGTAATCAACCACCCCATACGTGATGGCATACCAAATGTTTAACAGGATAAAGCACTTCATGATAATGGATTAATACTTAGGGGACGGGGTAAAAACCCTCCCCTCTTTTTTGACTTTAATTTGTCGCATTCCAAAAGGGAAGCCTTGTTGGATAGACTATATGATCAATGCTTGAGTCACTAGAGGATGTGATAGAACTCAATGCTCTTGAACCAACCAACTTCTTGCATGATTCTCTTGATTATTCTTATTAATATGTCATCACTCAGAAATGAAGGTTTTAACATCAGTTTGATGATTAGAGCCAAGTTCCTTATGATGATTAGTTTTTCGATATGTTTTTCATTGAGAATCTTGAACCCTTGAAACAAAGCTAATGCCTTTACTTAATTGTTTGAAGCTTCACCCAATCCCCACTCAAAGATATTTAATATTTTTGTTTAGAGATCAAAACGTTCTTTTTGTAAATAAAAAAGGTGTATTTCCTTAAATCGTCAGCAAACCAGTATACATGGAAAAACTACCACATGTTCTTCCATACATATGGAAACCAGAACAGGTGGAAAACTTTCAAGTTTTTGTTGAAGTCTGATAAAAACTGTAAACCAAAAACTATGCACCAACATATCTACAACCATGGATGTTCTGAACATATATTCATAATAATAGAAAAAAGAAATTAAAATGTGGGTGAACTTGGATGGCCATCACCATGAGGAGGTTGAGGAGAAAACACATAAGGTTGGCAGCATGTCAGGCATCTGCGTTTGACAGTCTCGCTTGAAAGGGAATCAAACAGAGCATCTAGGCGACGATGGAGAATAGTTTGGCAGTGAAGTTGATTTGTTGCATCCTATCTCATGTCAAAGATAAGTTGTAGATGCTCCTCTAATAAACGACAAATGTTAGGCGTCTCTTGTATTGAAGTTGCAGTTGGTTGAGACTCATTGACTAGTTGAGCCTCCTTGTCTTGCCCAGTAGTAGGGATATCTTCTTTGATGGGGCAGTTTTTCTTTTCTAAAGCAAAATCGCCTTTTAGAGAATGTTGTCCAGAAGTGTGGGGCAGAATTAGTATGTCAGAGGCTGAGAAAAGGAAGGAGTTTGGAGGTGCCTAAGGAGGAGCCCAAGGGAACTCTTCCTCAACATAAGCCATGGCTTTATCATCATCCAGCCAATTTTGAACATAGAAGGGTGAATTATCCAAAGAAGGACTAACAAGGTGAACATTAGAGATGGAAGGCAGAATTGGTTCACAGGAGGGGCTTGGACGACGATGTCGAGCAACAAAGTTGTAATAGTTCGGCCCCCTCTTTGGCTTTCTCCTTTCTCGTGACATTGGGATAGTTGGGGCGAGAATGGCAACCAGGAGGGGGAGAGGACACCAAAAGGACAAAATACCAGAATGGGAGGGGGGAGCCAGAGTTCGGACTTGAATAAGAACAAGAACAAGAAGACAATTTTCATTTCTTACCTCCATAATAGTTGTTGAATTGATAGTGGAGAGTGTCATTAAGGTCGAGTTGAAAGCTCTCATTCGACTCATACTAGGCCAAGCAGACTTCGGCCATCGCTTTGAGTGTGCCATTAAAGCTTTCTTCCATTGCAAGCGCACCACCATTCCCATCGAGTGAATGTTACTCATGTGGAATAGACTAAGGGAAAAGGTGGTGGCTCGGGTTATTAACTGCCCAACACACATATTCGCCAGTTGTCACCCCATCTGGGGCTTTCAAGATCAAAATTAATCCCCACACCTATTACCATTTTATTTATATTATTATGCTAATATGTATAATTAAATTTTAAATTTTTTTATTATTTTTTCAATTTACTTAAATATTAGATATCATATTAAAATAATAATCATATATAAGTTATTTTAAATTATTATTATAATTATACTAATTTCAGTGATTTACTCTTACTTATCTTATCTGAATTAACCAATAAAACATAAACTTTTTTTTTTTTTTTCACTTCCAATTCCACGGTGGGTTTAGAAGTTATGGTGGGTTTAGAAGTTGACTCCAAAAACTAAACTTACGATATTGGAATAAACAAGTGAACTTAGGTGGTTGTGGGTTTGTTCGTAGTTGGTATTTAGGTCCACATATTAATATCAATTAAGAAATTAACATTCTTCCCACGGGTCATGAATTCTTAATGAAATTGGTTGAACCATCGTTGTTGTTGCTTTATATATGTCTCTAGTCAAATTAGAAGTTGTTGGCAATTTTTTTTTCAATTTTTCAAGGAACATATCACATGAACTCTAGGGTTGATATTTTTGTGAATAATTAGATGAGTTAGATATGGAGGAGTATCACTCATGTTTTGAGTCTCTCCCATAAGGAGAGATTATACGTTTCATATTTTTCCATTAATACGTATTAATATATTCATTATTTTAAAAAATAGGAGAAAGTATTAATATATTCGTTCTTTTTAAAAATAGGAAAAGGTTGATTTTAATGTGTTATTTATTTAATTATATTTTTAAGGAAATAGTTTTTGTTTTGTTTTTGTTTTTTAAGCGTTAGTTTGTTATTGGATTAAAAATTTAAGGAACAAACTATTTTATTACTAATGTACAATATTAAAAAAATTAAAAAATATATATATTGATAGTTTTTCATGTAGTGTTGAAAGTGTTAAAATAATATTTTATAGGAAATACATGATTTCTACATTTACACCCATCGTTGTCATTTTGTATGTTATAGTTTTTCAAATTTATTTTCGTTGATAACAATTCCAATCTCCTTATATGTGGGACATTAGGGTAGAAAAGGCCATACCTCTCAGGTTTGAAATGTCACCTTCGTATTTATCAATTCAAACATAGATAAAATGTCAAATTTGTATTTATTATTTCAAACATAGATGCACAATGTTGAATGAAGTACCATCTATGTTTTGTGATTTCTCATATGCTAAATTCGTGATTTTTTTGACAGAGCAAAGCACTATTTTTTCAATCTTTTGAACCTAAAGTACAGAATCAAGACAACTTCATTTTCATCCTCCACTTTTTTAGTATCATAAATATTACATATTACTTCTTCCTAAGTTATTTTAAGTTTTTTCCAACACTCAAATTCACTATGTAGCTCATGACATTCGTTCTTATTTTAGCAATACTAATTTTATTTTTTTAATTAGCAATAAAAGAAAGATACTTTTGAACTTCTAACTTGAGGTAGATGGTTTATTTGTATTATATTAACTTTCTCTTATTCTTTATTTCTCTATGGTATTGTAAACTCTCCTTAAATTTGACAGTGATAGGATTTTGATATTATCCATATTTTGGAGAGTGTCCTCTCTTAAATTCTCTGATGTTTTAATAAAAAGGAACATCCTTATTCCATCTTCTCTTGAATATCAAATGACATTTAATGTATCATCTTCTTTAATCTTCCAATATTATAATTAGGAAAAAGTAGTCTTTTATTATCATTTATTAAATTTTGAATAACATTTACAATAATTAAAAACGATACAATTGTTTTTATTCTTTATATTAACTAATTTACACTTATACATGGCCCCCTGGGGTGTAGGGAAGTTGGTGATTGTTGGGTCATTCTACGCTTGTGTGTGTCCTTCTTAACGTTGGGGGTTTGAAGACCCATGGTTCATCCAAAGTTGACCAACAAAAATCCCAAGGTGTTGGCATATCAATCCTCAGTCGAAGACTCAAGAAGGTCTAACCCGAGATGCCATTAGAATCACAGAGACCGTATAGTATTTTGTCGGTGATGAAGGATTAAGTGCACATAAATCCATTCAGGTTGGAATTGATACATTCCATTGCATTATAATTAACAACTAACAACAACTAACATCATCACATACATTCATTGGACACATAATAAACATATCATAGAACACGAATAATTGCATCTTTTATTATCTCCATTCAACCAGTTACAGACATACATTAACCAACTCCTCAATTGACAACAACAACACCCTGCACTCTTATACATTCTCCCAACATTACATTACATAGCAACATGTGATTTCTCTTGGACTCTATAGATACTACAAAGATAGAATCAGAACCAAAAACATTACAAAACATAGACAAACTCTTCTCAGCACATGAGCAACCAACTACCTAAATGATTTTCTAACTGAGTAACTCTTTTTTTTTCGTTGTTACTCCCTTTTTATCTTCTTCTCTGCTCTGGCGCTCTAGCACTTTCAATTTTTCCCCACTCACTCCTCTGATTGTCAGTCCCACATGATTCTATCACTTGCATGCAGTCCACATAGCCTTTTTGGAGTTGTGGTAGTCTTAACTACCTTGTCATCTCATCTCCTTACTGCGTTACGATCTCTCATGCTACCTAAAGTAATCATTCGAGAATGTTTCTTGAAGATTCTTTTCTTGATTCTGGTGTGCATGCGACGTCTTCTTAATTTCTAGCGTGCAACACAAAACTTGGATCGATGTGCATTGGAAGAACTTGTACTAGTGTGCATTAGAAAAATGTGAATTGGCGTGCGTGCCTCATGTCATCCACTGCGCAACTGCTTGAGATTGTCGATTGCGCCAATCAGAAAAAAAATACACTTATACATGATTATCAAAAGTTTTATATTATATAATTATTAAATAAAAATTAATAAAATTTTATTTATTATTTATTATTTATTTCTCTTAATAAACAACTCCTCTAGTTAGTCAACTCGTATTTTTATTATTCTATGTTCAAAACCTACTATGTTAGGGTTATGGTAGAATTCACTTGAGAAGGAATATGAAAAGTCAAGTGAATAGGAACTTTCATTGAAAGTCCAAGAAACCTCTTGGAGGATGAATCCAAAGGTCAAAATCATGTATTTATGCATGTATCATATTAATAAAATGCATTCCACACTTATCTCCATTTGTGTGCATTCCAACAATGGTATTAGAACCTCGTACTTATTAAGGCCTGAATTACGCTATGGTAGTTGTCCATAGCATTGTTGGCCCTTGACCAATTTTTGGGAGATACTTGGTCATATTTGACCCTTTTTGGGACTTCGACGCCCTATCGAAGGAAGTATGCAAAACAAAGCAGAGATCACGGGATCTCGGCCCACTTTGGGTCCTTTTTGGGTTTTGGGGATAATGTAATGGGATTGGGATGTCGGCCCATGGGTTTACCCACGCTTAGGCCCACTTTTGTAAATGTATAAGTAGAAGCCTAGGTTATATAAGAAGAGGCTCAAAAGCGAAGTTAGTAATGACTTAGTGCTAAGAGTTGAACTATGTGATAAACTTGCAGAGCTGAGTGCAAGTATTGTAAGTGTTGAGTGCACAGATTGTAAGGAGGCTCTGTGCTAGATCTACTTGGGGAAGGAGGATCTAGAGAGGTGAGCGCAGATCTCCTGTCCTATGCAGAGTAGGATTTTGATAAGATCTGTGTTGTAACCTGATTAACTGAAGCTAATATAGAAGAAGAGTTGGTGGACGTAGCCCTAGGGTGGGGGTGAACCACATAAATACTATGTGTTGTGCTTTGTGCTTATTCTTAGATGCTTCATATTGCTAGTGCTTAGATTAGATTGGATAGATCTATTCTTGATTTGTGCTTCTGAGATGTGAATGAATGTTAGATCTGATATATATGAAGATGCTTAGTGTCGATCTACTGGATTTGATCTATTTTACTCTTGTTGAGTGCTGAAATATTAGATCTAAGTGAATGTTGCGATGCTATGTACCTTCTGCGAAGTATAATAAGGAATATATATTGATGAATGACCTATGCTAAGTGCTTTCTAAGTGTTGAAATCATAGAGTTGTGTCCCAGCTAAGGTTGCATACACCTGAGTCTTGCAACCACCCCTGCCTCTACCTCGGGAAAGACTTCATCTGCTTTGCAGGTGTTGCCGAAAGGGACGGTAGTTAGAGTTTTGTTGGTGGGTTGTTGTAAGTGTTAAACCTCGGGTCTGCCCCTGTGCCAACAAATGGTTCTGTTGCCGGGACTGGAACTGTGATTGCTAGGAACTAAGAAAGAAAAGATTTGTGCAAAGATTCGATCTAGAAACCGTGAAAGCTTTGTGCGTAGATCAGTTTCCCTAGTGCGCAGATTTTCATTTGACTGATGAAGCTTTGTGCTAAAAAGAGAAGGACAAATCTGAAGAAAAGAAGCAAGATCTGAACGCTTTTTGCTCTAAGAAAGGAAAAGGTAGAAGTTTCTAAGAAAAAAAAGGTCAGATCTGCAGAAAAGAGGTAAGATCTATAAGTTTTGTGCTCTAATAGAGGTAAGAATAGTCAAAAGTTTTTAGATCTGGAAGTTTTGTGCTCTGCAAAAGTAAAATAAGTGAAATTTTTTGTTTCTAGAGTATGGATCTAGGTATATTTGATAGATTTTGTCCTATCTTGAAGACTAGGGCTCTGATAGATGAAAGAAAGTTTGATATGAATAGATCTGATAGATATGTTATACCTATGCATAGAAGGAATGTTTGAACTAACAAGCGGATGCAGGATCCTCGAAAGAATTTTTTGCAAGCTAGCTACCATAACCCTAGTGCACAGTACATAAGAGGTTGGGGATCATTTAAAATAAAGAGAGGATTAACCCTCTGTTACAGTTGTAAAAGACTGGGACATCTTGCTAAGGAATGCCCTAGTGGAAGACCTAGTTGTCTCTGTTGCAAATCTTTGGACCACGAAGTATTAAATTTCCCTAGAATGATTGCTAAAATTGAAGGCATGAATCTGAAAGAAGAAAACCCTAAGGCAGATCCAGAAATAACATAACCCCAGCGAGAATCAGACAAGATGTTACTACAAATACAAGACACCTTGAATGATCATCGACATGTTAGATTATCAAAGGTCTTTAACAAGAAATAATGCATCGAAGTAAGAATAGGAGACTTTGACATTGACTGTGTTCTGGATGAGGAAACATAGGTGAATGTTATGACAGAAAGAACTTGGGAAGCTATAGGGAGGCCTGTTATGACCCCTTCATTGAGTGGAATAGGGTTATTCAGAGGGAAACTAGTGAACCTATGTGGAAGGCTCAATCAGATATCTACGAATGTTAATAGAACTTCAACAGAAGAAGATTTTGAGATTATCAAATTTATTAAGGACAGGGCCCCGTTTACTATGTTACTTGGAAGCCCTTGGATTGAAAGAGATCAAGCTAGAAAGAAGGAAGAAGAAAAGGTTTTAGAACAACAGAAACAAGAGTTAAAAGACTTCATGACCAGAAGGATCGCGTAGTTGATTGAAGAACAGGAGAACGAATCGAAGCTATATCACACTAGGAAACCAGATGTCAAAGTTATCAGAATACCAGAGGACTCACAGAAGACTAAAGTTTCTATCTCAGATAAAGAAGAGATGTTATACCTGAACCCTAAGAAAGAACCTCAGCAGCGCGAAGTAACTATATCCAAGGAAAATAGGAACCAGAACGGGAAAATAACTACTAAGACGAAGCTCACTGGAAAGAAAGCTAGAAAGTTAAGTAAGAAGAGGGAAAAGATTGAAAAGTTGCAGAAGATTCCAGATAGAACATTGTAGAAATAAAACTTACAGAATGGGAGCTTCGTCGAGATATCAGAACAGTGACCTATGGCACTTCGTCGTGACGAAGCGATATAGTCGTTGGACCGATATACCCATTTGACTTCCGCCCCGAACGGACATAAAAGAATTCAAGGATCATCACTAGACCGTTGGACTGCACCATAACGGACAGATCAACGTTAATGGAAGCTTCATGCCCGTTGCAAGCAGACCGTTGCCAAATTTTTTTATTTAGTTCGTCGCACCATGCACGAAGAACACTTTTTCCAACTGAGAATTAGAAGTCCGTGGAATAGTAGTTGTATACAGTGGACATTGTGATCTGGTTGGTCATCCTAGTACAGTATCTGAGATCATTGTGAACCCCGACTAATTTTTTTTTTCTTTTCGAGCGCATATGTCAGACGAATTTAGCGCAGCCGAAGAATTTGCAAGAGAAGTACTGGCTAGCCTCAAAACCGAAAGAGTCATGTTGGAACGAGGGTTGTCTACAGTTTTACATGCATCATTGATGAGAGGAGTGCAAGCCTCCCCGTCGACTGCTCGAGCAGGAACATCTCGAGCTGGCGCAGAACGCAGAACCAAACATAAAGATGATATGGCCAATGCGAGGTTGGTTCCATCCATCCTACCTGCTTACATACCACCTCTGAGTAGTGTGATCAACAGAGATAGTGTTCCTAGAGACTTTGAGTACACTCTAGTCACTATGTACCTACCGAAAGGGGTACGCGCAGTCCGCATAGATCAAGACAAGATTGCAGCATTGAAGTTCAATGACTTCAACCTGGGAGATCGTAAAGTCTACAACACACTGGCCCTGTACAAGTACGTAACTAGAACCAAGGGAAAGAACTCAAAGATCATCCCTCAACAATGGACTATGAACCTTGTGCAGTCCACTCTGTTGAACGTCATGAAGATCCCACATTTCGGACATCACCAAGAAGTCAATGCCTATGTTAAGCTACTCCTGGCGAGCTACCACGGACGATACCTATGGTTGAACCATCGCATCATAGTTGATCCAACGTTGATCAATAGGATCACAGGTCTTAGCATGCAGGGCCCTGATCCCCATGACTACTATCCTGGAAAGACCGCGGACCGCGCTCTTGCTCAGAATATCAAAGAAGCTTATGGCAATGTTGAGAAAGGAGTGAGAGGCTACAACATAGCCTCTATTCAGAGCGACGTAGTGTGTCTTGCATGTCAGCGGATCACAGGGAAGCTCGTTCGCAAGAATTGACCCACGCAAGTATCCGGCTTTGTGGTTAACCTTGCAGGAAAGTGCGCTGAGGTACTACAGATGAACTAGACGAAGTACCTGGTGAATCAACTAGATATCGACTGCAGAGAATCCTAGGATCAGGGGAATGAATTCCATTTTAGCTGGCTCTTGATACTTATAGCTTTCATTGCATGGGAGCTACCGGAAGATGCAACCTTCCCGGACCTCGACCCTTTTGAGCCTTTAGCCACGAAGTTCAGTACCTTATGGTACTCGAATGATCAGCAAGGAATGGTTAGAAAACCTGGAGGAAATCACCAAGGAATGGTCAACAAACCTCCTTGTTTCAGAAAACCCCGCATAATTGTCTGACATCGACAGCCCAGAAGCTGTGCAGGATACACTTGGGCCCAGTAAGATGAAGAAAACAACGAAGACGAAGAAGGATAAGGAAATACAGAATATAGACAACATATCTGTAAGGACTGCATCCATTACACCCAAGAAAGAAGGTAATGATGAAGAAGTCGAATAGAGGCCAGAAGACGAAGAGGACTCGTTGAAGAAAAGGAAGGTTTCACCTCTGAAACCTTCCTCCTGGAAGAAACGTAGAACCCATGTAACCAAGATGAAGACCACGCTCACCCCAGATGACTTCAGTTTCCTTCTCGCCACTATGAACGAAGCTATAAAAGAAATAACAGAAAAGCAAGAAGCCAAGCAAGAGGCAATGTACAACAGAATTGAGAGCGAGCTCCAAGGGGTGCAGCAGGCACTTCTGTCTAGCCGCGCGATCTCCACTGCGCCCCTTCCAGAAGGAACAACAGAAGAAGGAGATGAACCAGTTCAACTCCACAAGATTGTTGCCATAGTCGAAGCATGCCTTTGAAAAGCACAGGAAGAAACCACGCAGGCCACCCAGGCCTTAAGGCAAGCACAGGAGGAAATCATCGAGCAGCGCCGAGCTGCGCAACAAGAGAGGGATGCTCTCCAAGAAAAATTGGAAGAAGACATAGCGAAGATCCAAAAAGAAAAGGAGCAACTGCTCACGAAGCAAATCGGGATCGAAGAAGCAGTCAACAGAGCATTTCTCTCTGTGACCGACTTAGAGCAGAAAGTAGAAGAACCCATAGAACGCCAAGTAATGATGTTTGTTGAAGTTATTCAACAACTTCAACAAAGAGTCATAGAATTAGAGCTTCAGACCATACCAAGAACCGCGCAAGAAGAGCATGACCAGCGATAAATGACTACCCGGAGCACAGTAGAAAGGCTTAAAGCACTCACTGAGGAATGCAAACAATTAAGTAGCAGAAGTGCGCAGATACATGAGAACCTAACCGAGAATCTCGAATTGCACAAATTGGAGTCGCAGCTCCAGGAGGCTTAGAATGAAGCCGAAAAGCTACAGGTGCAGTTGAAGGCCCTATCACCCATAGAGAAAATGAAACGGTCTCACGAGCAACGCATAGCACAACAACAGATCCATACAATCCAGAGCAAGGTAATGGAAGTAACTCAGCAACTTCAACCTTTGCAAGATAAGGCATGTCAACTATTTATAGAGATCGAGAACCAAGGAACAGAGCTGGAACAGGTCGTGAATTCAACGCAACAACGCCTAGAAGAGTCTGTGAATGTCGCACTCATCCAGGATTTCACCAAGCAAGAAGCAGTTGCAATGCAGTAGGTCGAAGCAGCTCGAGCCAAGCTCAAGGCGTTCGAAGCATAATTGATTAGACCTGAGTGACTCGGGATGAGTCACAGGTGAGTGTTGGGGGCCTGTTGGCCCTTGACCAAGTTTTGGTAGATACTTGGTCATATTTGACCATTTTTGGGACTTCGATGCCCTATTTAAGGAAGCACGCAAAATGAAGCAGAGATCACGGGATCTCGGCCCACTTTGGGTCATTTTTGGGTTTTGGGGATAATGTAATGGGATTGGGATGTCGGCCCGTGGGTTTACCCATGCTTAGGCCCACTTTTGTAAATGTATAAGTAGAAGTCTAGGCTATATAAGAAGAGGCTCAAAAGTGAAGTTAGTAATGGCTTAGTGCTAAGAGTTGATCTATGTGATAAACTTGCAGAGCTGAGTGCAAGTATTGTAAGTGCTGAGTGCACAGATTGTAAGGAGGCTCTGTGCTAGATCTACTCGGGGAAGGAGGATCTGACGAGGTGCCCGCAAATCTCATGTCCTATGCGGAGTAGGATTTTGATAAGCTATGTGTTGTAACCTAATTAATTGAAGCTAATACAGAAGAAGAGTTGGTGGACGTAGCCCCAGGTTGGGGGTGAACCACGTAAATACAGTGTGTTGTGCTTTGTGCTTATTCTTAGATGTTTCATATTGCTAGTGCTTAGATTAGATTAGATAGATCTATTCTTGCTTTGTGCTTCTGAGATGTGAATGAATGTTAGATATGATATATATGAAGATGCTTAGTGTTGATCTACTGGATTTGATCTGCTTTACTCTTGCTAAGTGCTTAAATCTTAGATCTAAGTGAATGTTGCGATGTTTTGTACCTTTTGTGAAGTATAATAAGGAATATATATTGATGAATGACCTATGTTAAGTGCTTGCTAAGTGTTGAAATCACAGAGTTGTGTCCCAGCTAAGGTTGCAGACACCTGAGTCTTGCAACCACCCCTGCCTCTACCTCGGGTGAGACTTCATCTGCTTCACAGGTGTTGTCGAAAGGGCTAGTAGTTAGGGTTTTGTTGGTGCATTGTTGTAAGCGTTGAACCTCGGGTCTGCCCCTGTGCCAACAAGCATCCAGAAACACCTCTGTCTCATTTATTCCCTTGGGACTTTTTATTCTCTTGCAGAAACTTCTCTCTTCTTTATGTCTTTCTACATTTCTATCTCGGGCGTACACTTTGGTGTCAGGTCTGATATTCTTCTTTCTATCCATTAGTGGTAATGCCATTTTTCAGATGTTATTATTGTATTATCGAATCCCATGATCATTATTTTTTCTTTGAATCTCCTCATCTCTGGCCATTTAATCCAAGTGGATATCGGTGGCTACCCACCTATTCCAACTAGCTCACATACAAATTTCATCTTGGCAGTTTCAGTTTTCATTTTGGCAGTTTTTTTTCTAGCTTTTCGGGTCTTGAACTTCTGGGGCCATTTTGAGGCCCTAAATAATGTTTTTTGGGCCCACCACAATCACACTATAAACGAATTCAAAGTGTGATGGCATAATGTGTAGTCCTCGGATAGACCTTTCCAGCGGGATATTGTGTGCCTAAAACGAAGATCATATGTAAAAGTTACGACCCCGAGAAGTTGATGTACCAACTTACCCCAACGAGACCCACATGACTTTTTGTGCTTCATCTCCTAGGGTTAGGTTTTTGGATTTCTAGGGTTTTGGAATTCATGTTTGATGTAAAAGGCCTTTGGAGTCTCATTGTAATCATCTTCTTGCAAATGAGTGCAGTCGTCACATCTCTTCTCAGAGATAAGCCACCACCATTCTAGCAAGCTTGTTTCAGTCTGCATTTTACAGTTTCAACATATTTCTTTATTGAATAAAATCCAAGTTTTATTGTATCTCTATTATTGTTCATCATATCTCTGTGTTAATAATATAAATCTGTATTCATTTCGTTTTTCTCATAAAATCTGGATCAGTGGTATCAGAGCGATTTGCTCCTTGTCATTCTTAGTGCATGTCCTTGACGAGGTCATCGTACAAAGATTTGGGTCTCGAGTTTGTTTATCTCAAGGAAAAGAGCTCTCGCACACCCAAGCGACCTTCCATGGTGGGAAAAAATAAAGATGATGGGACAAGATATCGTTTCAAACTGTTGCTTGAGGAAGCCCTCACACAATAGTGGAACAAGACGATGTATAGTTTTGTGCAAATCCTTCGACGGCTAACAACATGTGATGCTTCTTCCTCGAGTGGAGGCGTTGCCCCCTTCAAGGTACAGATAACCTTTGATTTTCCTATATTTGGAGGTCATATAGACACACATGTTGTAGGCAAATAGTTGAATCTACTAGAAGAATATTTTTCTATCCATAACTTTTCCAATAGAGAAAATATTACATTTGCGCTCCTTAAAGTTGTCGCCCATGTCAAAGATTGGTGGGAGACTTTATATGAGAAAAAGGAAATAGAGGAACCCTCATTATTTATAGTCACACTTACCTAGGAGTCCTTCAGGGGTGTTATTAAGGAACAATACTACCATGTTGGAAGTTATGATGACCTGTATACAAGATGGACCACATTGTGGTAGGAAAGGGACCAAACAGTGCTAGAGTTCACAAATATCTTCCATACCTTACGCATCAAGTTGGGTATCAAATATTTTGAGAGACATCTGGAGCTCAATTACCGCAATGGTATGCATCGATACATATAGACATAAATGCATTTTCTAGACATCTCGTCCTTGGGCGCAACATATCGATATGTTGTCAAAATCAAGAAGAAGCTTAAACAAAAGACGCGACAGTTTGGGTCTCAGATACCCTCACAACAGAAGTAGGGAAAGGGAAACCCCAACCCGCATAACAAAGGGAAGAGAAAATATGGACAGCCTCAGGACAACTAGTATAAGCCGCAAACAAATAAGGACAATGGAAAGACGAAGAAATACACTAGGAAGTGGTGCAACTACATAAGAGCCCCTGGCATAACATTGTTGATTGTCACTCAAAGAATTCATTGGTGGATGAGGTGAAAGCCTCTAAATTAGATGTGGGTTCTGACTCTAATTCAAAACAAGAAAAGGGGAGACAAAATATTGATGTGGAACCTAGTGCCACTGTTGCTACCACCAAGATCCAGCCCGATGAACCTGATGAGCCAGAGGAATGCAAGCACCTATTTCATTCACAAATGTGGGTGAAGGGTATTCCACTACACTTCATCATTGATAGAGGTATTTAGAAGAACCTCATCTCAATGGAGGTCGTCAAGCGGTTGGCCATGCTGACAACACCACACCCGCAACCATACACCATTGGATGGATCCGCCAAGGAAGCAATCTTTGTGTCAACCAACAATGTTGCATTTCCTACAACATCAAGCCCTTCAAAGATGAGGTATTGTGTGATGTTTCTCCCCTTGAAGTTTGTGATGTTATTTTGGGCCAACCTTATTTATGGAAACATCATGTTGTATATGAGTCTAGGCCTCACAGTGTTATTATTACTTTGGATAGGAAATTGTACAGGATACCCGAGGTAGTCCCACCTACTGCCATTTCCTTGATCTCTGTCAAGAAATCTAGGAAGATCATCTCTCAGATCAGGAAGTTTTTGTTCTTCGTGATTTGCTCTCAAAGTGAGCGGAAGGTTGCAACCATACCATGCCCTCCATGGCTAATCTCTCCACCCAGTAGAAGCAAGTGGATAAGGTCATGGAAGAATACAAAGACATCTTCTCCTCACCCATTGGGGTACCTATGCACTGTCAGGTCAAGCATTCAGTCAATCTGACCCTCGACGCACCACTAACCAATGGGTCAGTCTATCGCCTCTCTTTGTTAGAAAATGAGGAGATCAAGCATCATATCCAAGAATTGCTCCAAAAGGGGCACATCTGACCCAACTCATCACCATGTGGAAACCCAATCATGCTTGTGCAGAAGAAAGATGGGACTTGGTTAATCGACATCGATTATCAAGCCCTAAATAAAATCACAGTTAGGAACTGGTATCTGATTCCCCAAATCGACGATCTCCTTGACCAACTCAAGGGGGACAAATACTTTAATAAGATTGATCTGAAGTTTGGCTACCATCATGTCCCAATAGAGTAGACAAATGTATGGAAAACTACCTTCAAATACAAAGAAGGTATTTTTGAATGGTTGGTCATGCCCTTTGGTTTAACGAATGCCCCAACAAATTTCATGAGGATGATGGATGCTATATTGTGGCATTTCACCAATTATTTTGTGGTGGTGTATCTGGATGACATCCTCATCTACAATAAGACTTGGACGAAACACTTCCATCATATTCAACATGTTTTGCACACTCCGCGACAGCACAAACTATATGCAAATTTGGAAAAATGCTCCTTTGACATGGACAGGGTCCAGTACCTAGGATACATTGTTGATAAGCATGGGGTGCATGTGGATCCAACCAAGATCCAGGTCATTCCTGACTAGCCAGCCCCAATCACACTCACTAAGCTTCAAATATTTTAGGCCTTGCCAAATTCTATTGCAGGTTCGTGTTGGGATTCTCCCATATCGCATGGGCCCTTAGCCAAGTAACTAGTGGTGGCGGTAAGGAAAAGTTTGTGTGGGGCCTGTCACAACAACAAGTGTTTGATGATTTGAAGCAACGCTTTACTCAGCCCCAGTGCTCTCATTACCCAACCTGCAACAACCCTTTGATACAAAGATAGATGCTTCAAACTATGTTATGGGCACAATTCTCCCTTAGCACAAACACCCCATGGCCTATCATAGTGAGACACTATCAAATGTCGTCCATAAGTACCCTACTTGCGACAAATAAATGTACTCCATTTTTCAAGCCTACCACCAGTGGAGGAATTACATTCTCGGGAAGGAGGTAGTCATCCACATCAATCATAAGCTGTTGTAGTTCATGCAGACACAAGGTAAATTACATAATTACTGCCATTAGAAGTGGTCCACATAATTGCAGCAGTTCCATCTCAACATCAAGTATAAGACATGAAGCACCAACCACGTCGTTTATTGCCTCACCCGCCCTCCTGTTGCAGAACTCACCACGGTGCTAAACTCCCGCGGCCACGAGACCTCTGGATGGGCCCAACTCTATGAGAGAGATCCACCACCTACCATATTTTGGGCGCAAACACAACTGTCACTGATTTCCATCTTCAAGACAGGTTGTAATGCCATTTGGTCCATCTCTGCATTCCATCAAGAGAGTGAGTGAAACTGATTTGGGAATCCCACTACAGTTGGGTGGCAGGAAACTTCGGCGTAGAAACAACAGTGGCAGTGTTGCAACAACATTTCTACTGGCCAAAACTTTGACAGGATGTCAGCAAGTATATCAGGGCCTGAACTACCTGTGTCATTGCCAAACTGACCATTAAGAAACACGACATGTACACCACTCTTCCTACTCCTGAAAGGCCCTGGGAATCCATCTTGATGGACTACATGTTGGGCCTTCCGTCAACCAAGCGAGGAAATGACTGTCTTTTTGTGGTGGTTGATCATTTTTCTAAAATGGTGATTCTGGTTGCCTACAAGAAGAGCATCACAACATAGGCCACTTCCAAGATCTTCTTTGAACGGGTGTGGGTACATTTTTGGATACCAAAAACCATAATCTCGGATCGGGACAGTCAGTTCCTCAACACATTCTGGTCGAGCCTATGATCATTGTTTGACACCAAGCTCACCAAATCCATTGCCTTCCACCCACAAACGGATGGCCAAACTGAGGTCGTCAACTATATAATTGTGCATATCCTACACATGTACAATTCCAAGCATCCCCACACATGGGATGAGAGTCTTCCCTATGTTCAACATGGCTACAACAGAGCCATACATAGCTCAACCGAACACAACCCCTTTCAGGTGGGGTTGGCATTTCAACCATTGGGTCCCATGGATGTTGCACTACCCCTTGTGACCACCCAGACAAACTCATCCCATGCTCAAATTGAAGAAGACAAATCTACCTAGTTCATTGAGAGGATCCAACACATCTTCCAAGAGGTTCAAGATATTTTACAGAAGTCCAATGCCAAGTACAAGCAACACCATGATCAACAACATGTGCCACACAATTTTTAGGTGGGAGATAAAGTTTGGTTGCACTTGCAGAAAGAACGCCTTACATGACCCCATCGGAAGCTTCGTCCACTCCGCTATGGACCTTATACCATCACCAAGGTTGTGGGTGACAATGATTTTGAGGTCAACATTCCCCCGTTCCTTGGCTTGCACCCGATGTTTAATGTGGACCTCCTTCGACCATACTTTCCACCATTATTGGACACCTCAGAGGTAGAAAAAGAGTTGACACCAATAGAGCTCAACCCTGACTTCATGGAACATGCATCCACTGATCATATCATGGACACACAAGTCAATGACACTTGCCAACAGAAGATCCATATTTATCGGGTTGTCAAAGAGGGGCAACTCCTGCACCAAGGCAAGTGGCTCACCCGGGGCCAAATTCAACAAAAAATTCTTCATGTTATGGGGGAACTCAACGCAATGGAGACCATTGCTTCCTAAGGGGGGAAGATTGATCTAGGTGGATATCGGTGGCCACCCACCTATTCCAACTGGCTCACATACAGATTTCATCTTGGAAATTTGCGTTTTCATTTTGGCAGTTTTTTCTATCTTTTCAGGTCTTGAACTTTCAGGACCGTTTTGAGGCCCTAAACAACGTTTTTTAGGCCCTCCACAATCACACTATAAATGGAGTCAAAGTGTGATGACATAATGTGTAGTCCTCAGATAGACCTTTCCAACGGGCTATCGTGCTTCTAAAACGAAGATCGTATCAAAAGTTACGACCCCAGGAAATTGATGTACCAACTTACCCCAATGGGGCCCACATGATTTTTGACGCTTCATATCCTAGGGATAGGTTTTTGGATGTATAAGGTTTTGGAATTCATGTTTTATGTAAAATGCCTTTAAAGCCTCATTGTAATCATCTTCTTGCAAATGAGCACAATTGTCACATCTCTTCTCAGAGATAAGTTGCCACCATTCTAGCAAGCTTGTTTCAGTCTACATTTTACAGTTTCAACATATTTCTTTATTGAATAGAAGCCAAGTTTTACTATATCTATGTTATTTTTCACTGTATCTTTGTGTTAATAATATAAATCTGTATTCATTTCGTTCTACTCATAAAATATGGATCACCATTTTCACAAATTGTGTGCCACCTTTTAACTTGTCAGTTTGAGAGAAGAGAAGATCAATATAATAATGTTCACCCCAACATGGATGAGGGCACCAGTTGTATGACACATTTGAAGTATTCAATGTGGTGTGCAGTGTAATCATATTCCCCCTGTTTACTGGACATGTAGATGCATTAATGTGCTCCTTCCACTTAGCCTACAAAATTTGTGCGAGCCCTCTCTTCTTGGATTTCCCTCTCAGAGTAATGTCTTTTGGTAACGTTGTGTGCCCTAGCTGAGTTCTCTTGCTGCTTCAAATTCTAGTTTATCCTTTGGCATGCCCTCTACATCCTTGACTATGGTTTCTATATTTCGGAAATCACTTTCTAGGTCACCAAAAGTGAGTATAAATATTGTTCGATTTATACGTCTCAAAGGAGATATATCAATTGTTTGACGATGAACATCACCAGTAGAACCAATTCAGGTGGCCGAACTAGAGAAAAACTTGGAGTTGGGCATCGATTTTGTAGTTGATTCCATATTCTACAAATTATGATCAACGACCGAAATTGTCCCGTATATTGGCAAGTAGCGATGTTGATATTGGAAATCTCTGGCTCGTGATGGGAATTCCCCATACTTGGGAAATGCCAACAAAACCAATTCGAGTGGTATTATGTTCTCCACTGACCAATGACAAGGAAAAATATTGAATCAACGATGACGATGTATCGAGCTTAGTTCATTAGTCCCAATAATTTGAATTTGTTGTTCTCACCTCTAAGGTTTCCAATAGTATTTTGTGCAATCCTAGATGAGAAACATTGTGGTTCCCCAGGAATAGTGACATTTATGTGACCTAGGTATGCTAAGGTAAATGTCAGTGTACCTATTTTTTTATTGTGTGGATGTGTTAATGCATCTACAATTGTGTATTTGTACTCCTGGAATGTACCTTTCGATTTTATGGTCGAGATTATCTTCAAGGTCGAAGGAAGACGAGATGTAAACCACACACTCATTGCAAAGAATGTCATAAAGAGGTGTCTCATGGATGGAGTATCTAATGTTATTCTTGATTTTTTTTGTTAGGATGAACATGCTAAGCTCGATGTCGTAGATTTTCAATAAGAGCTTGACACCTATTGAACTAAAGGCTAAATTTTTTTGTAACTTTGACTACCGAATACAGAGAAGTTCAATAGAAATCTTGGTAGTAAGATATACACATTCTCAAGCAATGGAATAAGGAAATATAATTGACATTTGTTGGTCAATATCGTGTCATTGGACGTGAGACCACCTGTGTGCATTTTGAGGCTGCAGAGATAAAATATCACATTGTGGTTTTTTATGTTGAGAATTGTGTGTGTGTTTTTTCAATCCTCGTCCTTATTCTCTATCCATTTCTATGGGCTTGGACTGTAATTCACAACATATGGTTCACAAGTGCAAGAATTGTCTACCTAAAAATGATCAGAAATGGGGCTTCTTAATCTGGTTGATTTTTAGTCTATGCGGACTTATTTGTATTGCATGCATGTCTACTGGTATTTGTATTGTCTGCATGTCTATTGGGAAGGGGAAAATATTCAGTTTATTCCAACAATCAAAAAATTCATGAGAATACAAAAGGATGACCTTCAAAACCTCATCATGGCTGTTATTTAAGATCCTTGAAACACCTAAACAAGTTCAAGTATATTGACAATGCAACGGTCCCAAAAGAATTTGGGAAATGACAATTGTAACACTTTATTATTTTCTTGTAAGTATTTGGATTTCCATATGATCTTGTAGTCACCTCAAGCAAAGAAACATCAGAAAGAGAACTTGAAGCTTCTCCACAAAACCCTAAGTTCCTTATCCTCGCATTGAGCTCAGCCAAAGTGTGAAGTTTTGAAGTTGTGTGTCTTTCACCAAGGAGCGTCAAATCCTCTCCCTTAATGCCACATCCATCATCTTCCAATTTGATATATCTTACGTCCACATCTACAAAAACATGCACTATTGTTGAACCAACATCAATGTTTCTTGATACCAATTCCTCTAGAATATGTGCAAAATCCGAAAAAATTGTACTGGAGTGTAAAGAGTTGAAAATTGCCTATTTTCCTAGACCTCTCCTAACAACAGTTTGACGGTGCTTCTGGTAGTTTTAATTCATGTTGGATGGTGTGTGTCTGGGACATTGCTCCAATATACATTGATATTGTTCTTAAATATCTTGTTGTCGAGGTTTTGGAACTTGTTGGTAATGATGCTCGAGACAACAAGGGGAATCACGCTCTTTGAACAATTGTATCCTGCAAATAGTCTTTTTGTAAGTTTACTTGTACTTTTTGAAATTAAGTTGAATTACATTGTAAACGGGTGCATTTTCAGTAGAAGCTGAAACCCTCCATTTAGTGATTTTGAGTTGTTGAGTCTGATCGTTAAATGGTGGAGTTGCAAGAAACCCTTTGAGGTCTAAGCCAACCTTTAAATGGCTGGAATTGTTGAATTACTAGAGTTATTGAATGCTCTAATACTCTCTAATGTCGACAATATGGTCATGCTTGACAAAGAAAATATAACTAATGTTCTAACCTGTTTACAAGATTCACATGACAAAATTGAATTTCTCCAGCTTGAATCACAACTCCAACACGAAGGAATACAACAAAAGGATCAACAATCTAAACTAGTCCATGTTCAAAAAATTCTCTTTTTGAATTTGAGAATGATTCCTATCAGTAGCCAACACATGATCAAATTAGTGACACCACTTTAGAAGCATATTCAAATGAAGATGAAGTTTGTCATAAACAAGTTCCACTTGCACTTTCCAAACCCATCATCAAACCTTGGGAAGAAATCATCAACAACAAACACTTAACATGTCTTGGATACAGAATGGAAGTGACCTTTCACATTCCATATTATTCCAAACCAATCTAGTTCCAGAGTGTTGGATTCCTTCAAGAAAATTCATCTTCACCTGCTCCAATTCAAGATCAAATTTCTAAATGCCAACATTCTCATCGAGTTGGCCACATGGATGATCAATGTTTTGATATTCATCCTTGTGAGCATTGTGGAAGGCATAATCATCCTTCAAACAAATGTTCCAAA
>ML794558.1:15504-56095 GCA_009831015.1 Picea engelmannii
ACGGACGATAGCTTCAGAATAGTTACGATTGGCCTATTTCAGAGAAGAAAAATTCACTTTGACGGACGCCGAAAAATCGCGCTCAAAGACATTTTTAATGAAAGTTTGGGGCCTGCATTCATTGTTGCTTCACTCAAAATTGATTCCGCGAGTTCTTGTGTCATATATGATGTATAGGAACTTAGCTCATCCTTTGATTTTGTGTTGATACGTCGGTAGCACAAAATAAAAAATCCACCAAAATAGCCAACTAACGTCTCGTGCGCTTAGTACTGTCTAGAAGCTGAAAGGATCAAATTTCTCCCGAAGTGCATTTTAGAACCAACGCAAGACCAATAGGTGTTGTGGTTAACCGATCTGATGCTAGGCGATGCTTTCACAATGAATATTTAGTCATAACATCAAGAAATACTAAGAAAACAAGCTATTACCATGTGCACGAAGAAAGCCACTAGGGACACAACAAATTTAATTATCACTGCAATATGAAGTGGGTCAGGCACATTAGATGATCAATGAATGGATTTATAATTAGATGTAAATATTTTACTCATTGATAATGTAAGGATATTGATTGATAAGCGCAACAAGAAGGAATCCAAGCTGGGAGGGGGGCGAGATAGGCCTCAAGACTAAAGTGGTCTATGATGAGTTGGTCAACATTGGAGAGAGGGACAATATTGTTTATGAATGCAACTATGGGAGACATCCTCCAGCTTACAAACCTGTGAGATTTGGAACATAGCTGCTATGTGAAGCCTTTCTCTCAGCTTACAAACCTGAGAGAAATCCCCTAAGAAGGGTTTGTGGTTCCAGCCTGGGACAATGCTAGGAACGTAGATATGACCTCCTCCATGATGTGAGTGAGAAGAACTCCAGATGATTATCCGGTGGAAAATCAATCTGTTGAGTTAGGACGTGCCTGTGGCTAAGCACAAGGTGAACGTGGGAAATCCCAAAAGTGTTGGGCACATCTTCATGTGAACATAAATGAAGATGATGTGATGGCCTCTTCTGAGCAACAGAGTTGATGAGAAAACTCCAGATGATTCTCTTGTCGGTGGTAGTGGGAAAGAAGATCTGTAGAGTGGATGTGCCTGTGGACGAGCACAGGTGAACATGTGAAGATCCGGTTCATCTGTGTAATGCAGTGAATCAAATCTATGACATCCCTATGGATGTGCCCCTAGTGGATGAGTACTAGTGGGTGTATCAGATCCTTTGCTATATATATTCTTCAAGAGTCAGACCTACCTGTAACTCTAATTGTTATGTAAAGGGTACAGGTCGGCCCCACCTTAATGTGTTTAATAATAAATGTAAAATATAATTAATATTAATTATAATAAATAATAAATATAATAATAAGTATAATTGACTTAGAGAGGTCGGCCCTCTTGTGCCAATAGACGTCCTTGTTAATTGGTCAAAGTCTAATATAAGTAGGAGATGATTTTCCATTGTAAAATCATATCCTTCTTGTGTGTTTTGGAAATTTCAGCAAGTACTTCTCTTTGGCAAAGGTGCGCACCTCTCTTGGGCGCTAGTCTTCTAGGGCTTAAGCACCCTCTTGTGTGCTAAGTCATTCTTAGTGGTAAAAGGTCTTTCTCTTGAAGAATATAGCAAAGAATTTGGTTGGGTTTTCTTCCCTTGTTGAGAAGGGTTTCCTAGGATATATCTTGTGTACTTGTGCATGGTGTTTCTTCTTGTGATCTTGGTTGCTGCAACACTCTTGTTTATGGTTAAGACATGATGAAATTGAAATTAACTACATGCTTAACCTAATGCTATGAAAAATAAACATGATATCAGAGCATAGGTCTTGAAAGAACCCATTGCACAAGAATCTACCAAGTCTCATCCTTTACCAGTCTTCCCACCCCTTCTGCAGAACCGTACGACCCTCCTAGGGTTTCCAGAAAATCTGTACAACCCTCTCCTTTTGGGTGTTTTAGCCCCTTAAAACTTGGACACTGGGGATACTTTCAACATAGAAGAATACGACTTCTTCTTGTGCATCTCCAGAAGATCTCAAAATGAAATTCTGAGAATTTTTTATTTTTGGCCCTAGGGTTTCTAGGGTGCCGAAATTTCCTGTAGAATATTAACTCTGGTTTTCTGAAGAAACATTTCTGAATCAACAAAACATCTCTGTGATACTATCAAATTGATTATTGACAGTCATAAGTCCAATATAATCTAGTCTACAAGGATTCAAGAAAAATGCAGAACAAAACTCCAATGGAAGATAGGCTTGATGGAGCAAGCAACTTCAGCCCCTGGAAATCAAAGCTTCTAGTCACTCTTGAAGAAGAAGATCTCTTGGATGCAACAACTAAACCTCTACCAGAAACAACGTTAATTTAGAGAAGAAACTAAGAAAAGAAGATGACACCAGAGAAAGGAAAATAATTATCTACTCAGTGAGAGACCACCTCTTGCCCCAGATTTCCAATCTGAAGACTGCCAGAGCAAGGAAAATAATTATCTACTCAGTAAGAGACCACCTCTTGCCCTAGATTTCCAATCTGAAGACTGCCTATGATATGTATAAAACATTGAAAAAAATGTTTGAAAGTGACAACATCCTCATAGATCTTACCTTGAAGAGTCAACTCCAAAGTACTAAGATGACAAAAGATGACACAGTTGCACTCTTCTTGATGAAGTTATCAAAGATTAAAGAATAAATAGAGACAATAGGAGAAATCATGTCTGATAGAGAACTTGTCTTAACCACTCTCCAGAATCTTTCAAAATCATGGGATCCCTTCCTTCAGAGTATCAGTGGAAGAGAAACTCTACCAACCATTGAGCGTCTATGGACAAATTGCACTCAAGAAGAACTTAGACTCAGAAATAGAGTGGAAGATTCCCCGGAAGAAAGTCATGTTCTTGCACTACATACCAAGAAGGGAGGAAAATTCAAAAGAAACTTCAGGCAAACATTTAAAGAAGAAAAGTCTTCATCCAATTTAGGATATCAAAGAAGAGATTCTTCAAAAGATCAATGTTACAGATGTGACAAGTATGGACACATTGTTAAAAATTGTCCAACCAGAAAAAAGGGAAAACAATATGCCACCACTGCTGACATTGATCTAGATCCACCTCAAGTAAGTGAAGAGAAGAGAGACGAAAAATACTTTCTCTAGAAGAACATTTCCACAATCTAGGTAAAATATTTCTGTTCTAAAATTTTATAGTTGATTTCATTTTTCAAAATAAAAGAAGGATATTACTCCTTACACTAAAAGATCCCTCAAAGACTTGGACCGCTATCCCTGGTACGGGAGTCCAAAACATATTCAAATTGTTCATTGTACAAGAACAAGCAAAAATATTATTCTTGAAAAGAAGATACATCTTCAAGATTTAGAGAATCTCAAAATAAAGATTGGCAGTGAAACAAATATCTTCTCCCCCTTCAACAGTTCAGAGGGAGACAATACCTTACTCAAGTTGATCCAGTTGCTTCAGCCGATACATTTTCAAAGATATTGCAATAAGGTCTAAGAGGCCCTTCTTGAACCACTCTGCAAGAGGCAGAGAAACATACAAGCCTCTCAAGGCACATTCCGAGAAAGCAAAAAGAGATTTTTGAGCTATCCTTCAGTCATGAGCCACTTCATTGATGCTGAGACACCTTGTCTTAGAAAAGAAACAAGAGAACCAGTATAGCAAGATGCCATAATAGAAGAATACCAGTATATCTTAAAGAATGATGCATAAAGATATTATTCAGGGATCAGAAAGGAAAACCAATAAAAATATCTATATGATCAAGCCTGCAGCTAATGCAAGTGTCAAGAAATGCAAGCCAAAGGTTTCTCACAAACAGAGGGAGTTGTCTATGATAATACACTTGATCCAGTGAACCTGATACACTTCTTCCGTACTACCACCCATGAGTTGGAAGCTATATCAGATAGACAAATTCTTGATGAGCTTGGATTTCATCAAAAAAATTTCTAATATGAAACTATATTATTACAGTGTTGGTAACAAGAGCCTAACCTTGATAACTTATTCAGAAAACCTTGTTGTTGGATACAAGTAATCATTGAATTTTGAATGAAGAATCCGAGTATGATGCACTACTTCTTGGGACAAGAAGTATGACAGAGGACCGATGAGGTTTTCCTGAGATAAGGAAAATATACAGTAAAATTATTAAAAAGTTCAGTATGACAGAATGTAAAATCCACCGTGATGGAACTAAAGAAAAGGACTGATGATAATTCAAATGAGACTGATCCACATTTCATTGGATCAGTGATATACATGGTTAACAATAGACTTGATTTATACCATACTATGAAATGTGTTTAGACATTTCATGAGTCAACCAAGACAAATTCGAGGTATAGCTAGATATGGATTGAGACATGCCTCCAGTAAAAACTTGACTTTGTAGGATATGCCGATACAGATTGAGTAGAAAGTAGAGTGGGATGAAATAACACATCTGGTTGGTGTTATACCATGAAGTGTTCATGAAATAGGAAAAAAAACTTTGTGGCCTTAAGCACTAGAGAGGCAGAGTATATAAGTGTGCGAAGCAATATGACTTCACAAACTTCTGACATATTTACTTGACCATGAGATGGATCCTATGATGATAACCAAGAGTCATGTGTAAAGCTCCTTGAGAACCCAGTGTTTCCTGATGGTTCAAAACACAATGAGATGAAGTATCCTTATATCAGTGATATGACAAAAAAGAAAATTGTAGACTTGCAGTACCTTCCTACACCTAAGAAGACTATAGAAATTTACATCAAATAAACTTGGTGAAGAATGACTTCCGAGTTAAGAGGGAATATGGATGACTTTAGCCAAAAACAAAATTCAGAGTACATTTGTATGAGACTTGTCTTGATGAAGAATGCCTCCCTAGATGAGAGGGAGTGTTGATGAATGTAGCTATGGGAGACATCCTCCAGCTTACAAACCTGTAAGATGTGGAACATAGCACCTATGTGAAGCCTTTCTCTTAGCTTACAAACCTGAGAGAAAGACCCTAATAAGGGTTTGTGGTTCCAGCCTGGGACAGAGCTAGGAACATAGAGATGACCTCCTCCGAGATGTGAGTGAGAAGAACTCCAGATGATTATCCGGTGGAAAAGTGATCTGTTGAGTTAGGACATGCCTGTGGCTAAGCACAAGGTGAATGTGAGAAATCCCAAAAGTGTTGGGCACATTGTCATGTGAACATAAATGAAGATGATGTGATGGTCTCCTCTGAGCAGCAGAGTTGGTGAGAAAACTCCAGATGATTCTCCTGTCAGTGGCAGTGGGAAAGAATATCTATAGATTGGACGTGCCTATGGACAAGCACAAGTGAACGTGTGAAGATCTGGTTCATCTGTGTAATGTAGTGAATAAGATCTATGACATCCCTATGGATGTGCCCCTAGTGGATGAGCACTAGTGGGTGTATCAGATCCTTTGCTATATATATTTTTCAAGAGTCAGACCTACCTGTAATCCTAATTGTTATGTAAAGGGTACAGGTCGGCCCCACCTTAATGTGATTAATAATTAATGTGGAGCTATTTTTTTGTAGATGGAGGATGAATGATGATGAGATTTATTTCTTTAAACTACATTGGCAATCTGGGTTGGTTTCTCCATGTTGGGGATGATATATATTTTGGATAGTAAATATTTTTCACTAGGTGTGTATAGATATCTCGTAGTTATTGCTCTACTGCCCATGAGTTTCCATAGAACCAATGTAGTCACCATGACATCACATACCTTTCTTTGTTGTTAGCAAGCATCCAAATTCATGACAGAGATATCTGCATGTCCTTTAGTCTCATCAAACTTTCCTTTCCATTCCTTACCGATTTATTTAGTGCATGCTTAGAATTTGGTGGATGGGGAAAGCGATGGCCTTTTATCCCAATATGGGATGATTTCCAACTATTGAGACTTATTTGAATATTTTTTGCACTTGTCTAGGTAAATATATTGCTTTTGGTTTTCATCCTTTAGAATTTGACACTTCACCTTTCACGTGATAAGCTACTTAGTGTGTGGATGTTTCCTTTGTTACACAAGATATTCTCACCAACCAATACACAAGAATGACCATTGATTAACCACTATGCTCAGTCATGGTTTAACTTTTGCAAAAACTCCCAAAATAGTTATGATTCATGTTCAAATAGAGACCCCTAAATCCGCTCATGAGCTAGGAAAGAGATGTAAGCTTATTCATGCATGCTTTGAATGCAAAGGTGTTTCCTATGAAAATAAAAATTGAGGTGAGTGGTTTGTATGTCATCAAATATAATCATGGATCAAAATTTAAGAAATGAACTTCTACGAAGGGAAAAGATGACGATGAAAGAACGAGAAGGGAAGTGTTGAATTAGGAGGTTGGAGACTTGTCTTATCAAGTTCTTTGACAAAGTTCTTATAAAGTATGGTGATGGCATTGGAGTGGTTCCCTTTAGCTTCGTCGATGAACATTGGTGAAGTTCATCTCCTCTAATGCAAAACACTGTATTTTGGAGCACTTCCTCTCATGCTTGTCGATAGCTTTAGAATAGTTACTATCAACTCTGTCGATGTGCCTTGGAGCAGTTGAGTTTAGCTTTGTCGATGGGAAGTTGGCTTGGTCGTTGATCCTTATGTTTTACTTCACTTATCTATGAGGGTAACAATGCATAACGCTTTTCCTCTTTTCATTTTATGTGCTAGGGGAAGAGTAGGTTAAAACGAGGGTAGCACAGAGTTCCTTACAATCTTTGGAAAAACATTAGTTTATTTGTTAAACCCTTTTAAATCAAAATAATTTGAATTTCCTCTAAATTTAAATTATTTGAATTTAAAAGATTAGCTTCAAATACATTTGATAAATACAAACCTTTTACCAAAGAATTTTATTTTTTTTCATGGGGGAGAGAACCAAAGATTGAATTACGAGAGATTTCAAAGATTCATAGCTTTCCCAGATGACATCGGATTGGAGTATCATCCTTTTCATTGTGAAGTACGTGGAGAGACGCACTCGTTGAACCAATCACCTGTGCCAAACAAGCATCTTATCTGTGAAACGACTTGGCCTATTTCAAAGAAGAAAAATTCACTTTGACGGACTACAAAAAATCACATTTAAAGGAAATTTTAATGATAGTTCAGGTCCCGCATTCATTGTTGCTTCACTCAAAATTGATTCTGTGAGTTCTTGTGTCATATATGATGTATAGGTACTTATTTCATCCTTTGATTTTGTGTTGATACACATATAGTAAAAAATTACAAATCCACCAAAACAACCAACTGACGTCTTGTGCACTTAGTACTGTCTAGGAGCTGAAAGGACCAAATTTCTCCCAAAGTGTGTTTTAGAACCAACACAAGACCAATAGGTTTTGTGGTTAACCTATATGATGCTGGGCGATGCTTTTACAATGAATATTTAGTCATAACATCAATAAACATAAAGAAAGAAAGTTATTACCATGTGCATGAAGAAAGCCACTAGGGACACAACAAACTTAATTATGACTACAATATGAAGTGGGTTAGGCACAATAGGTGATCAGTGACTGGATTTCTTATTAAACATAAAGATTTTAGTCATTGATAATGTAAGGATATTGATTGATGAGTGCAACAAGAAGAGATCTGAGTTGGGAGGGGAACGAGATAGGCCTCAAGATGAAAGTGGGCTATGCTGAGCTAGTCAACATTGGAGAGAGGGAGAATATTTTCATCAATGTGCTCAATGACGACAAGGGTTTGACATCCTTCCACTGACACATTTGTGATACGAGAGGGAAAATTGTCAATGGGAAGTGCTCCAGGGAAGAAGAGGTGAACCTCTTCGATAAGCAATGTAATGAAGCAAAAGGCAAGGACACTACTGAAATGTGATGCAATAGCGCAAGTGGAAGGGAGTCAACTAGTAAAAGGCATGTGAGTGGAGAAGATAATCATGTGACCAATATCGGTGAGATGATTTTGATCATGCGAACTTCGTCGACGATGAAGATGTGTGTCAGTGAGATTTGGTGGAATCGTGCTAGTGCATCAGCCAAGTTATCAGCATAGTGGCCTATGTATAGGCGAAGAAATCAATGGCATGCTAATGCGATGGTGTAAGAAGAATGTGTTCACTAGTACATTGTGTATCGACGTAGGAAGAGGGACCTTTCTAAAGTGCAGATCATTGGGTAGACGTGATTAGAGGGGTAATTGCAAATGATAAGGCAATGAAGTGTGAGGAAAACTCGGGATTAGTAATTTACATGAGAGAGAGAGTGCAAGGGTCCTAGTAGGAAAAAATGGAGGGGGATCCAATTTATTGTCTTGGAGAGATACTAAGAAAAGAAAATTGAGAGGTTGTTGTACACATGAAACAAATGGAAATACATTGGGTGAAGCCAGAATCTCTTCTAGTCTTTCCTAATTGATAAGAAAAAAATGTAGAAGGTCATATAATTAATTTTATGATAAAAATTCTGGGAAATATGTGAAATTGTTACCTGAAAGCTTCCATCATGCTCAGTTCACTGGCAATGCTTGCATATAAAATAATGGAGCTCATTTTTTGTAGATGGAGGATGAATGAAGATGATATTTGTTTTCTTAAACTATGTTGGAAATCCAAGTTGGTATCTCCATCTTGGGGTTGATATATATTTGGGATAGTAAATATTTTTCACTAGGTGCGTATAGATATCTTGCAGTTGTTGCTCCATTTCCCGTGAGTGTCCATAGCCCCGATGCAGTCACCACGACGTCACATACCTTGCTCTGCTATTAGAAAGCATCCAAATCCACGACAGAGATATATGCATGTCCCTTTAGTCTCGTCAAACTTTCATTTCCATTCATTCCCGATTTTCTTAGTGCATGCTTAGCATTCAGTGGATGGGGAAAGCAATGGCATTTTATCCTGATAGGGGATGATTTCTATATATTGATATTTATTTGAATATTTGTTGCACTTGGCTAGGTAAATATATCCCTTTTGGTTTTCATCCTTTAGAATTTAACACTTCACCTTTCACCTGAGAAGCTACTTAGTGTGTGGATGGTTCCTCTATGACATAGGATATGCTCACCAACAAATACACAAGGATGACTTTTAATTAACCACTATGCTCAATCATGGTTTAAATTTTGTCACAAAATCCCCAAATAGTTCTGATTCATGTTCAAACAGAGACCCCTAATTCCGCTCATGAGATAGGAAAGAGATGTAAGATTATACATGCATGCTTCCAGTGCGAAGGTGTTTCCTGTGAAGAGAAAAATTGAGGTGAGTGGTTTGTATGTCATTAAATATAATCATGGATAAAAATTTAAGAAATGAACTTCTATGAAGGGAAAATATGAGAAAGAATGAGAAGAGAAGTGTTGAATTAGGAGATGAACTCAGCCCAAAACATTTCTACAACTAGAAAATTAAAACCTTAGATGAATGATGATCAACAATATGCACTTAGTAAAGAATGTGAGATGATAAAGAAATCACAGATTGAGTGTTTCCATCAATTTTGAGGATATTATTGCATTACAACCAACTAGAAGTTTGTAGCTTCTTGAAACAACTAATCCATGTGAAATCTTATACATGTATTACTTCGTTCAGATGGGTTTCAGTGCCAACGCTGATGGAGAATTACACCTCTCATTATGATTTTTTGAAGACTTCCAATTCAATTTTTCATCCTTATGCTTCAGGGGTAAGGATTGGCCAGAACTCCAATTTGTTGTCCACCATATTTATCTTCTTTGGTCTTGTGAGTTCTTTGTTTCCTCTCCACTTCTTCAATCTCTAGAACCGATGTTACTACATGACATGTTTAATTAACCATAATTCCAATGGTGCATGATCAATTCAAATCCTCTGAATATGTGTGTCCTATTCAAATATTTTCCTTCTTTTCAAGTGTATATATCTTTCCGTGATCAAAATCCGGAAAACCTTTCTAAAAATATTTATCACAGTAATCTTAATATAGCGATAAAAATCTATCTAGATGTTTGGGATCAAACCATGAGTGTTACCTATTCTAGTTGTGGGGCGATAGAGTATACTTGAGCTTAAGTGTGGGTTTGTCTGATGAAATCTCTCCTTTTTGGAAGCAAATGACTATAATTGAAATGATTACTAGTTCTTCCCTAAAGAGGTGTGCTTGAGAACCATTTGATTGATCAGTATCCCTAAAATTAGATTTCATTTGAGATACATCAGACGGAGACTAAAACTTGAAAATCTATTCCTCGAGGTGTATGCTATATGTGAAGTACAATATTACTTTTCCCCATGATTGAAAACATACATTAAAACTGGGAAAATGATAAATGCACCATAAATTAGTCTCAGGCATACCCTCTATCATAGAGAAACAAACACTTGAGTGAGTTCTTCTCAATAGATAGTATCCTGAGTAAGGCTATGAACAACTAATGTGATCTTTCAATCTAGTCTCAATTTTCACCAAGATGTGATGTATTCCTCAACATATGTGCTTTCATCATTTTGGGGTAACTGACTTTCCAACTATAAACGTGAGAATGGATTTTTTTGAAACAAGTGAAATTTATTATTGAACTTCTCAGAGAATTCCTGCACATGGTTTCTTCATGAAAATGGAGTAAAACCAATATTAAGCCAAGATATTAGTCAGAGAAAAACAAAAATCATCAAACTAAAAGAAGAAAACTTTGATGAAAAGAACTTTCAGCTAATGCAACCATCACAAACTATGAACTAAACTAATCAACAGTTGGTGGTATTTATTGAAGCAATCCAAGACAAGTCCAAAATCTATGTTATTCACATGAAAAAAAAAAACATCTAATATATGCAAGAATAAAGAAAACAAAAATAACTACGCTAGTCCTATTTCTAACCTACCCTACATCGGATGAAGGAAGGCTAGGTGTAAGCGTAGTGTCAGTGAAGACAATCAAGCAACTTGAAACCTGCAATCACATATTGGTTGAAGTCCAGTTGCATAGAATATAGTAGTGAGGGATGGAAGATTGGAATACTTGATTCATGCGAGTCTCCACTCAACAAATTGAATTTGGCAGTGTAATGATTCGTGATACATGCAAACATGTAAGATTCTTCCAAGCAAGATTAAATTATTTTGTAGGATTTACGATGATCATCATAGGACTCTTGGAAGGAATTAGAAGGTGAATGACACACCTGAAGAGACTCATAAATGAAACTTGAGTGTAATTTACTTTATGAGTGTGTCTCAGAGTGGGTGACATTGTTCATCTCAGGAGTAGAAGTAATACAATGAGTACTTGACATGATCATCGATTGAAATTGGAGTGTCTCATTATCAATGCATATCTCCTTGGGTTAAAATTTCACATACTTCACATGTTGAGGGGAGAGATGATATATAATTGTTGAATGGAAACATTGAACGAAATGTGAGTCCAAAAATTCTCCCATGATGTTAATGAGATCATATGAGGAGTGTTGGATAATAAAAAGAGAATACAAGGAAAATTGATGTATTTGCTCGTGAGGATTAATAGGTAATTCTAGAGCAGATTGAGATGACATAGGTTCTTGGATTGGCTCAATATTTCTTTTGTATTGCATGGTAATGGGTTGTAAATTTGACATGATCTCTTCACATAGATATGATAAATCATTATGCTCTGCACACATTGTATTTTCGGTTGTTAACGTCTTTGTGTCAATGTCAAAAATTTTAGATTGTGTAGGAAAGAATCTCAATAGTGCGCAATGACTATGTCCAAAGAAGATAAGAATCAGAAGGGAAAAAGGACTACCGAGATGAAGTTCACTGGAAAGAAGGCTAGGAAGCTAAGTAAGAAGAGGGCTAAGATTGAAAAGTTACATAAATCTCTAGAAGGAACTTCCCAGGAGGGAAATTTGTAGAATTGGAACTTCGTCGGGATATCAGAACAACAACACATGGAACTTCATTGTGGCGAAGCAATATAGTCGTTGGGATAGACATATCTGTTCGGGTGCCACTCTGAACGGGTTGGAAAGCATTTATAGCTTGACACCAGACCGTTGGACCGTGCCATAAAAGATAGAGCAAGAGTTAATGAGGTTTCATACCCATTACAAGTGAACCATGGCCAACTTACCTATTTATCCCATCGCTCCATGCACGAAGAACACTTTTGATAACCAAGAATTTGAGCCCACAGACCAAGTGAATTTTATACAATGATCATTGCACTCTTGCTGCTTATTCTAGTACAATGTCTAAGTTAATTTTACCCTGATCTAATTAATACCGAGTGTGTATGTCCAAGGAGCTTAGAGTAATCGAAGAATCCATGACAGAAGTCCTCCTCAAGCTATGAATTGAAAGAGTCATGTCAGAGAGAGGATTGTCCATAGGTGTACAAGAATCGTCAACAAGAGGACTGGTGACCTCTTCATCCACTGCTCGAGTCAGACCATCCCGACCAACAAATGAGAAATGAACTAAGAATAGAGATGATATCACGAATGCTAAGTTGATTATGAGCATATTGCCTGCCTACCTTCCACCTCTAAGTGGCGAGATAAAAAAAGACATCATGCCCAGAGAATTTGAATACGAATTGGTCACTACGTATCTCTCGAAGGGGATACACGGAGTTTGCACAGATCAAGAAAAGATAGCAGCATTGAAGTTTAGCGACTTCAACCTCGGTGACAGGAAGGTTTATAACATCCTCACCCCGCAAGTACCTGACTAGGACCAAAATAAAGAATTCAAAGATCATCCCTCAGTCATGGACCCATAACCTCATGCAGTCCACACTGCTCAACGTCCTGAAGATTCCTCACTTCGGGTGACACCAGGAAGTGAAAACATGTGTCAAGTTGTTGCTTTCCTGTTATCATGGAAGATACTTGTGGTTAAACTAGCGTATCATAGTGGATTCGATGTTGTTCAATCGGATCATAGGGCTGAGTATGCAAGGCCCTGAACCACAGGATTTCTACCCCAGAAATACAATGGATCATGCTCTAGCACAAAGGATCAAGGACACATATGAAGATGTCGAAAAGGGAATGTGAGGCTACAAGGTAGCTTCTATAAAAAGTGGCACAGTGTGCCTAGCCTGTCAATTGATCGCAGGAATGTTAGTTCGCAAGAACCGACCTACCCAAGTGACTATCTTTGTAGTTGACCTCGCAGGAAAGTGCGCGGAGGGACTACAAATGAATTGGGCGAAGAACCTCGTGAACCAGTTGGAACTGGATTACATGGAAGCGCAAGATCAAGGATATGAGTTTCACTTTAGTTGGTTTCTAATCCTAGTCACTTTCATCGCATGGGAGATGTCGGAAGGTGCAACCTTCTCGAACATCGAGCCCTCTGAACCTCTGGCTGCAAAGTTCAGTACACCGTGGTACTCGAACGACATGAGTAAGAAATGGCAGTCAAATGTCATGTTTCATATATACTACAACCAAATAAAGGTATCCATCCAGTCTAAGCCTTGGATGACCCCGAATACTCTCCAAAGGTTTCGGCCTTTGATGAAGTTTAGCATTGATCAACACTTTATATACATCACAACACGCGCCGATGGTCATAAGTAACAACTGCAGTCATACTACAAGCTGTCGGAGGAGGATTTGGAGGAGATTACCAAAGAATGGTCAACAAACCTCCTCATTCCAGCAGACCCTGCGGAGCTATCCAACATAGACAGTCTAGAAACTATGCAGGATACACTGGGACCAAGAAAAACGAAGAAGACTAAAGAAGTACACGATATAAGCAGTGCTTTAGTGAAAGCTGCTTCCATTTCACTAGAGAAAGGAGGTGATGGTGAAGAGATAGGTGGCACATAAGTGGAACAGAATAAAGGCGAGGTTACACTACCTAGAGACGAGGAATATCCCTCGAAGAAAAGGAAGGTTTCCCCCCCGAAACCTTCCTCCCAGAAGAAATTGAAAGCAACCATGACCAAGTTTGAGACTATCCTCACCCTATATGACTTCGATTTCATCATAGCAGCCCTAAATGATGATTCCCTGGAGATAGAAGAGAAGCAAGAAGCTAAGCAGGAGGAGCTATTCCATTGGATTAAGGACGAGATCCAAGGAGTACAACAGGCACTACAATCCAGCCACGCAGTATCCATTGCGCCTTTGTCAGTAGGAACATCAGAAGTGGGAGATAAGCTAGCTCAACTCCACTGAATCACCGATATAGTTGAAGCTTGCCTTCAAGGAGCTCAGGAAGAAACAACGCAAGCTACCCAAGCATTGGCACAAGTACAAGGAGACCTTGTAGAATAACGCAGTACTACAGAAAGGGAAAATCTTGAGATGGAAGCGAAGTGGGATGTAGAAAAAAACAACTGTAGCAAAGAAAAGAACAATTGCTCTGAGAGAAACTCGAAGTAAAGGAAATGGTTCATAGAGAACTTCACTCTATGACAGTCATAGAAGTGAAGACCGAGGAGTGAGTCCCATAGCTGGTGGCACAAATTGAAGAAGTAATCTAGCAGCTCCAGCAAGGCATAACAGACTTGGAGCTTTGCATTGTGCCCGAGACCCCGCAAGATGTAAGACACCTAAGGGAAGCAACTTCTCGCGGTGCAATTGACAGACTGAAAGCTCTTTCCTTGGAGTGCAAGCAGTTGAGTAACCGTAGCACCCAAACATACGAGAACCTCATTGAGAATCAAAAGTTACAGTCACTGGAGTTGCAGCTCCAGGAAGCGATGTAGCACACAGACACACTACAGGTGCAGCTAAAGGACTTATCGATCGTGGAAAGAATGAAGTGATCTTAAGAGAAACTCACCGCCCAGCAACAGATCCACACGATTCAAAGAAGAGTGATGGAAGTTACTCAACGACATCAACTAGTGCAAGATAAGACATGTCAATTGTTCATAGAGGTTGAAAGCCAAGGAGCAGAGATGGAACATGTTTTCACCGCAACAGAGCATTAGCTAGAAGGACCAGTGAACGATGCAGTGATCTAGGATTTCACTGAACAAGAGGTCATCACACAGCAGCAGGTCAAAGCAAATCGAGCCAAGCTCGAGCCCTTCGAAGTGGAACTGGTCAGATTAGAGTGACTCGGGATGAGTCACAGGTGAGTGTTGGGGACCTATTGGCCCTTGACTAAGTTTTGGGAGAATCTTGGTCATGTTGACCTCTTTTTGGACTTTGACAGCCTGTCGAAGGAGGAGCACAAGACGAAGTGGAGATCACAAGATCTCAGCCCCTTTTTGGATCCTTTTTTGTTTTTTGGGATTATGTAATGGGATTGGGATGTTGGCCCATGGGTTTACCCATGCTTAGGCCTATTTTGTAATGTATAAATAGATATCTAGGTGATGTAAGAAGAGGCAGAGCCGATATAGTCATTTATGTGGTGTATGCTAAGTGCAAGTAATGTTTTGTAAAGTCTTTTTGCATGCTTGCAGAGCTAAGTGCAGGTGCTTGTAACAGACGGTGGAAGGCTTTTTGTTGTAACACAAGGAAGAAGGATCTAGCGAGCTGCACAGATATTCTGTCCTCTGCACAGTAGGGTTTTGATGGCTTTGTTCTTTTAACTGATCGATTGAAGACAATAAAGAAGAAGAGTTGGTGGACGTAGCCCCAGGGTGGGGGTGAACCACATAAATGTTGTGTTGTTCTGCTTTGTGCATTCCCTTGATGTGTTTATGTCTTCTTTTGTTAAGTGTTTTGATATAGATAGATAAGATCTACTCATGCTTTGCGTTAATAATGTATATAAATGCTAGATCTGATGTATATGAATATGCTTAGTGCTCAATACTGTTAGATATGATCTATTTATTTAATGCTAAGTGCTTAGATACTCAGTTCAGAATGTATGATGAGATGCTTTGTTATATTTGTGCAATATTATAGTGGTTGAATCTTGGTGATTTTTCAGTGCTAAGTGCTCTGTTAGGTGTTATAATCACAGATTTGTGTCCCAGATAAGGTTGCAGACATCTGAGTCCTGCAACCATCCCTACCTCTACCTCGGGTGAGACTTCATTTTCTTCGCAGGTGTTACCGAAAGGGCCGGTAGTTAGGGCTTTGTTAGTGCATTGTTGTAGCATTGAACCCTGGGTCTACCCCTGTGCCAACAAGTGTTGAAGGATGGAGTGGTACCCTGACCTGATGACTATCTGGAACCATTCTTCAATGTAATCATTATTCCTTGGGTTCTCTTTGATTTTCATGACATGAAATTATTTGGAAAGTTGATCATCACACTCTGCAATTCATAATCGATCTAGTGATAAGAATGCCAAAAATCATTCGATCTTTGGCTCTAGTAGTTGTCTTTCATTTGATGTGGCCCTTGATTCTTTGATTTCTTTTGTCTTCTCACAAGGACTGCTGGAAGAAATTCCCAGATTCTCTTTCTTTGGAATATGTTCATGGATCCTTTGTTCCTCTATTGCTTCTTAAAATGCAGAATCATCCCTGATAATGATTCTGGAGTGTGGGAAAGGATTTGAGAAGATCCTTGTAGGGGTATGTCTTCCCTTACTCAAAAAATGCTTTAGCATCCTTAAGGGATTCTTGTTGGTTGATAATCCATGTCTTTCACATGGATTAGTGTAGGGGGACTAGTTTTGAATAACAATATAAAAATTCTACACAAAACAAATTTTAAATCAAAGCATGTACTCGGATGCCTCATGCTAATAAAACCCTGTTGTCACCAAGTTATTCATTGACATTGTTAAGTTTTTATTGTTGTTATTAGGTTATTTCCAAAATACATGAGCATTCAATGCATTTCCAAAACAACATCATAAAGAGGATCATTGAAATAAACAAAATCACAAGGTATGCATCATTTTATCTTGGGAAACCCTCATGGAGGAGAAAACCCAACACAAACTTCTTCAATAATAGATTTCCAATACAATGCCAATACCAAAACACCAAGAATAAACCAAGATTGAGCATGCGTCTCTCTTCTCCTTCCTCCTGCAACTGCAAATTCCTTCAATATATGTGCATTGGATGACTGAGAGTGAGTGTGTACAAATGACGCACCATCCTCACATATAAATACTAGTTGAGGAGGTGCTACAGTTGTGTCTCTTCACTTACTAGGGACGATTTATTCTAGAAGTGGTTAAAAACACTTTATAAACAATAGGGGATGACTTTACAAATACCACCATATAAATATGGTTTGACCAATCCAAAAAAGGTGATTTGATCTTATATAAGACCCGACATGATCAATCCACAAAAGGGGATTTGATTTATAAGATAACAACGAAAATATAATTATAATATTCTTTGAAGTTACAATACTTCAACACCCCCCGTTAATGAAAATGGTATTCTAATGACATGACCCAATACAACATCATCAAGAGAAGGAGAAGGCATCATCATCATCAGCATCTGGAACACTGACTAGCACATCTACACATCATTGGAAGTTTTTCTCATCATCAATATCATCATCGTTCACAGCATGGAGCTGGAGTAACATCAACATCATCATCATGAACATGAAGATGAAACATCAACATCAATAGCATGAAGCTAAAAAAACAACATCATCAACAATACAAGGCTAGAACAACAACATCATCATCATGTGGCAACAAAATGAGGCAAGTGCATCAACAACAACATTTGTGGTAATCTAATAGACCGTACTTACCGGACCTTCGGGATCTTCTCAGGAATCATAATATTCCCTAGGATATAAAATCCTAACAAGATACCACGTGGTACTCTGACAGACCATCGTTACCGTACCTTCTGGATCTGCCCAGGAATCATAAGATTCCCTAAGATATAAAATCTTAACGTAGCTACCACTATTGACCATAACTAGCATATACATGCACAGGTACTCTGAAAAATTGTCCTTATTGGACTTTCAGGATATTCCTAGGGATGATCAATCCCCTAAGATATAAAATCCTAATGGAGATACCCACTATTGGTCAAGATACCATAGTATCATCATCATCACTCCCCCTTTCGAGGGAGGTCCTTTTGGACAACATAAAGCTTGTCTCGAAAGTACTCAAACTTCACACGAGACAGAGGCTTGGTAAACACATCTGCAACCTGCTCATCTGTACCAACATATTGGATATTTACAACTCCCCTCTCCACCATATCATGAATGTAGTGATACTGGATCTTTATGTGCTTTGACTTATCATGGAAAATTGGGTTCTCCATCATCTTTATACAAATCTATTTATCAAATAGAATCACGGTGGATTCCACCTCCATATCGAACAAACCTGTCAACAACTTCTGAAGCCATATGGATTCACAAATGGAAGATCTCTCAAAACTTGGTCAAGGGCCAACAGGACCTCAACACTCACCTGTGACTCATCTCGAGTCACTTTGATCTGGGTAGTTCTGCTTCGAAACCCTCGAGCTTGGCTCGAGATGATTCAAATTGTTGTTGTGCCATGGCCTCTTGTGCAATGAACTCTTTGATGACTATCTCATTCACAGGTCCCTTGAGGCATTGTTTGGATGAAATAACAACCTACTCCAGTTCTTCTCCTAGGCCTTTGAACTCTGTGAGAAATTGGTAGGCCTTATCTTGTACAGGTTGGAGCCTTTGAGTTACTTCCATAACTATGATATGGATAGTGTGGATCTGCTACTAGGCAGTGTGTTTCTCTTGGGGGTGATTCATTCTTTCCACAACTGACAAGAGATTCAGCTGCACATGTATCATTTCAGATTGATACTTCGCCTCTTGGAGATGCGACTCCAGTGCCTTTAGTTCTGGATTCTTTGTGACTTGCTTGTAGGTCTGGGCATTACCATCAGTAATTTTCTTACATTCCATAGTAAGGGATTTTATTCTCTCAACTGCGCTTCGAGAAGTTGCTTCTCTTTGGTCCCTTACATCCTATGGAGTCTCAGGCACTACGCAGAGCTCTAAGTCTGTGATGTGTTGTTGTAACTAATGGATGGCTTCTGCGAGATGCTCCACTTGTTTCATGACTTGATCCTCTGCCTTTATTTCTATTTAGTTCTATGACTGTCAGAGAGCGAAGTGTTCTGCTGACCGCTTCTTTCACTTCGAGTTTCTCTGTGAGCAACTGTTCTTTTCCTTGCTACATCTGTGCTTTTTCTTCATCGAACTTTGCTTGGAGAGCAATCTTTTCCTGTTTTGCATCTCGGTGCTATTTGAAAAGTACTCTGTGTACTTGCATCAAATCCTGGGTGGCTTGTTCTGTTTCTTCTTGTGCTCATCGAAGGTGATCTTCGACTATATCAGCTAGTCAGTGGAGTTGGGTTGGTGCATCTCCCAACCCTGGTTCTCCCAGTGAGACTGCGCGACTAGACTGAAGGGCCTGTTGTACCCCTTGGAGTTCGAATTCAATCCTATCATACATTTCTTCCTGTTTGGCTTCTTGTTTATCTTCTATTTCGAGTGAGGCATCGTTCAGGGATACTATGATAAAGTCAAAATCATCAGATGTGGGGATAGTCTACATCTTGGTCATGGTAGCTTTCGACTTTTTCTGGGAAGAAGGTTTTGGGGGGGAAACCTTTCTCTTCTTAGAGGGGTCCTCCTCATCTCTGGGCAGTGTTGCTTCACTGGGCCTCTGTTCAGCTTCTACTTCGTCACCACCCCCTCGGTCAAGTGACATGGAAGAAGTCTTCCCTGAGGTGTTTCTTAAGTTGTGGACCTCCTCAGTCTTCTTCTGCTCGGGTGTATTCTATTCTTTATGGGTGTCCTCTGGGCTGTCAATATCAGATATCTCTGTAGGGCTGGCGAGGATAAGGAGGTCAGCGGACCATTCCTTAGTGATTTCCTCCAGGTCTTCTTCTGTAAGCTTATAATATGTCTGGAGCTTCTCTTTATGTTCATCTTCCCACACTGTAATCTAGGTGAAGTGTCGATCTGTGCTGAACTTAATCAGTGGTCAAAACCTTTGTAAGGATTTTGGAGTCATGCAAGGCTCGGCTTTAATGGCTCGCTTTAGCTTAAGGTAGTATGTATGGAACACAACATTCGACTTCCACAGTTTGTTCATATCTATTGAATACCACAAGGTAGTGAACTTCGCGGCAAGAGGTTCTAATGGCTCTATGTCAAGGAAGGTTGCTCCTTTTGGCATCTTCCAGGAAACAAATGCAATGAGGACTAGGAGCCAACTGAAATGAAATTCATAACCTTGATCCTGTGCTTCTCGAAAATCTAGCTCCAACTATTTAACTAGTTACTTCGCCCAGTTCATTTGTAGGCATGGATGATTTTAAGAATGGAAATTTATATTAAAATGTAGAAACATGGGCTAATATTACTAATCCTTAATATGAAAAATGTAAAATGTTTGGCGATAGTTTTGTAAAAATATTCAAATTTATAAGGATTTTGTATAGTTTCTATAAAATTTTGGCGATTTGTAAGGTAAAAAAAAATTATTCTATGGACTTTGGGCGAATCATTTTTAGAAAAAAATGGAAATTGACGAATCTTTTTTTGGGAAAACCATGGAAAATTAGCCCATTTGCGAAATTTATCCCCTAAAATCATCTATGTTTGTAGGCCTTCCGCACACTTCCCTGCGAGGTCAATGACAAATCCGGTGACCTGTGTAGGTCAGTTCTTTCTTACTAACTTTCCAACTATCAGTTGACATGCGAGGTGCACTATGCCATTCTTGATGGAAGCCACCTTGTAGCCTAATGTTCCCTTATCAACATCGCCATAGGTGTCCTTGATCTTCTGTGCTAGTGTGTGATCTGCATCTTTTCCTGGATAAAAGTCCTGCGGGTCGGTTCCTTGCATACTCAGGCCTGTGATCCTATGGATCAGTGTTGGGTCAACTATAATGTAGTAGTCGGGCCATAATTAGCCACCATGGTAACATGACAGTAGTAGCTTGACATAGGAATTGTCTTCCTGGTGTCTTTCAAAGTGTGGGATCTTCATGATGTTTAGCAGGGTGGACTATGCGAGGTTCATTTTCCACGACTGGGGGATCATATTTGAATTCTTTCCTTTAGTTCTGGTCAGGTACTTGTATGGGGTGAGCATGCCATAGATCTTATGATCTCTAAGTTTGAAGTCGTTGAACTTCAGTGTTGCGATCTTATCCTAGTCTGTTCGAACTACATGTATCCCCTTCGGGAGGTACGCAGTAATTATGGTGTACTTGAAATCTCTTGGTACACTATCACGATTCACCATGCCAGCCAGAGGCATGATGTAATTGGGAAATATGGTTGGAATCAATTTTTCATTTGCGAGGTCGTCTTTATGCTTGGTTCTCTTTTCTGCTAATGGTCGAGATAGTCCGGCTCCATGAGCAGTCGATAGAGAGGCTTGCACTGTCCTCATCGATGAATCTTGTACATCTGTGGACATCAACATGACTCTTTCAGTTATGAGGTCGATCGTGACTTCTTCGACAACTTTCTCTACAGCGCTGAACTCGGTCGACATACACACTCGGGGTTGAAAATATTAGGTTCGGAGAGTAACTTAGACACTGCAATGGCATAGAGGGCAATAACACAATGATCACTTTGTAAAATTAGTGAGTCTATGGGCTCAGATTCATGGTTAGCAAAAGTGTTCTCGAGGCATGGTGCGAAGGGATAAATAGATAACTTGGCAATGGATCTCTTGCAACAGCCGAAAATGGGCGAGAAGCCTTCATTAACTTTGTTCTGTTTGTTACGACGTGGTCCAACGGTCTAGTGACGAACCATAAATGCCTTTCTACCCCTTCAGAGGGTCGATCGAATGGTTATATTGGTCCTAACTGATATATTTCTTCACCATGTGATGTTGTTCTATTATCCCAGTGAAGTTCCAATTTTGCAAACTTTCCTTCTGCGAAGTTCCCTCTGGAACCTTCTGTAACTTGTCAATATTAGCTCTCTTCTTACTTATATTTCTATCCTTCTTTCCAGTGAGATTCATTTCAGTATGTCTTTTTCCATTCTGATTCTTATCTTCTTATGGCATAGTGAATTCATGTTGTTGAGATTCTTTCCTATGATTTGAGGGTGATACTTCTTCTTTAGCGGGAATAGGTACTTCAATCTTTTGTGGGTCTCTTAGTGTGCTTGCAACTTTGACATATGAATATCTAGAGTTAAATAGCTTCGATCTATTCTTCTGTTCTTCAATCAAGTGTGTGATCCTTCTAGTCATGAAATCTTTTAATCCTTGATTCTTCTGCACTAAAATTTCTTCTTCTTCTTTCCTTCTGGCCTGATCTTTTTCAATCCAAGGTTTTCCTAGTAATATAGTAAATGGGGCATTGTTCTCAATAAATATAATAATCTCAAAATCTTCCTCTGTCAAAGTTCCATTGGCATTCATAGATATCTTGGTGAGATTTCCACATAGGTTTATCAATTTTCCTCTAAATATCCCTATTCCTCCCAATGAAGGAATCGTAGCAGGCTTCCCTAAAAGTTCCCAAGTTCTTTCTGTCATAATATTCACCTGTGTTTCCTCATCTAGAACACATTCAATGTCAAAGTCTCCTATTCTTAATTCAAGGCATTCTTTTTCTTTGAAGATCTCTAATAAGCTGACATGTCATTGATCATTCAGGGTTTCTCTTATCTGTAGCAATACTTTCTCTGATTCTTTCTGGGGTTCTTCCATTTCTAGATCTATCTTAGGGTTTTCTTGCCTCATGTTCATTCCTTCAAACTTAACAATCATTCTAGGGAAATCTAATACTTCATGGTCCATAGCTTTGCAATAGAGACAACTAGGTCTTTTCCCAGGGCATTCCTTAGCAAGATGTCATGGTTTTTTGCAACTGTAACAAAGGGTTAATCCTCTCTTTCTTTTAAATGATTCCCAGCTCTTTTTGTACTGTTCTCTAGGGTCATAGTAGCTAACTTGAAACAGTTCTTTCTAGGATCCTGCATACACTTGTTAGTCCAAACATTCTTTCTATGCATAGGTATAATATATTAGTCAGTATTCTTATCAGATCTACACTATCAAACCTTCTTTCATCTATTAGTGCCCTAGTTTTCAAGCTAGGAAAGAATATATCAAACATACCTGGATCCATACTTTTGAAACAAAAAATTCCACTTATCTTACTTCTACAAAGCACAAAGCTTTCAGATCTAGAAATTTTCACTATTCCTACCTTTATCAGAGCACAGAGCTTGCATATCTTATATTTTAAAGAAAAACTTCTCACTTTTACCTTTCTCAAAGCACAAAGAGTTCAGACCTTACCTCTTTTCTTCAGATCTGACCTCTTTTCTTTAGATATGACTTATTTTCTTCAGATCCGACCTCTTTCCTCTAGATCTGACCTCTTTCCTTTAGATCTGACCTCTTTCTTTTACATCTGACCTCTTTCTTTCAGATATGACCCCTTTATTTAGCACAAAGCTTTATAAATCAAGTAGAATACTGCGCACTAGAATGATAGATCTATGCACAGAGATTTCACAGTTTCAGGATGGATCTTTGCCCAAAGGTTCTTCTTCCTTAGTTCCCAGCAATCACAGTTTCAGTCCCGACAAAAAAACTATTTGTTGGCATAGGGGCAGACCCAGGGTTCAACACTACAACAATGCACCAACAAAACCCTAACTACCGACCCTTTCGGCAACACCTGCGAAGAAGATGAAGTCTCACTCGAGTTAGAGATAGGGGTGGTTGTAAGACTAAGGTGTCTGCAACCTTAGTTGGGACACAAATATGTGATTGTAATACTTAACATAGCACTTAGCACCAACAGTTCATCAATATTTAACCACTATTCTACTGCGCAGATAAAATAGAGCATCACGTCATTCACTCAGATCTGATGTATTTAAGCACTTATCATAGAGAGGTAGAATAGATCTAGTAGATTCAAGCACTAAGCATATTCACATAGGTCAGATCTAACATTTATATACATTATTAGCACAAAGCATAAATAGATCTATCCATCTATATCAAATCACTTAGCAAGTAAAGACATAAACACATCAAGACATTTCACAAAGCAGAGAAACACAACATATACATGGTTCACCCCCACCCTGGGGCTACATCCACCAACTCTTCTTCTTTATTATCTTTGGTCAAGCTTCTTACAGGCAGATAACATCAAAATCCTACTCCGTAGAAGATAGGAGATCTGCAAACACTCTGCCAGATCCTCCTTCTTCGAGCTAGGGTATAGCACCAAGCCTTCTTACAATTCCTTTCACGTAGTTCTGCAAGTCTCACGCAGTATGCACAAAGCACTTACAATCCTTCAATCACATAGATCTAACACTTAGCCTAATATCACACAGATATGCATATCTTATCCTCCTCTTACATAGCCTAGACATCTATTTATACATTGAAAAATATGCCTAAACATGGGTAAACCCATGGGCCGACATCCCATACCTGTTACATAATCCCAAATCCCAAAAAGGACCAAAAAATGGGCCTAGATCTCGTGATCTCTGCTTCGTCTTGTGCTCCTCCTTCGACAGACTGTCAAAGTCCCAAAATAGGTCAAACTTGACCAAGGATCTCTCAAAACTTGGTCAAGGGCCAAGATGGCCAATACAAGATAATACTCCCTTATCTTCCATATTTTTTTGTTTTTTCATAGTCAAATGAATGTTATGATACAAAGGAGGAAATGAGTGTCACGAGTAAGCAAAACTAGTTCCACCAGTGAAACATACCTATGCTCAATGCAATGAGGTGCCTGTGGGAGATGGACACTTGGGGGAATTTTCCCTACTGGGTATAGGGTGTCATGTTGAAAAGGATATAAACTATGCTCTACTTGGTTGAGGATGAAAAACTATTGAGGCAAATGGTTTATAATGCAAAGCGAGAACCAACAATAGGCTCAATATTGCAAGCAAGGGCATGAGATGCAATCACAACTTAATGCCAAAAAGATGTCCTTTTTCATAATCTTAGTCCTTTTGGTTTGAAAAAGGGATAAACTTGTACCAAATATACGTCCTTTCAAATCCAATTTACGAGTGTGAAAGAGACAAGTTCACTCGGAAATCTTTTCGCTTTTTGAAAATGAGTCAGAAAAGAGCTTAAATCAAACTCGCATGGGAGTGCAATAGGTATAGGTCATCATGTTTATGAGTGAGAAATGAGGTTCAACATAAATTCATGTATTATCTATAATGGACTCTCTGTCCTACGGAAAAAATCTTTGCATGGGCACCAAATGAAGTAGAGGATATAACTAGGGTACCCATGTTTTGTAAGTCTCTACGATTTGATAACGACATGTCTTGTAGCAGATGGAGAGTTCTATGTCACAAAAAACTTGGTTCGTACCTAAGGCATATGAGTAATAGTTATACGACAATGCAAGTGTGCATAATGGAATGGATACCTATCCTATATGTTGGGTAGCAAAAATACATGTTCGTAGTTATGAACAGTCGTCATAACGCTAAAAACCGCAAGAATCCTTGGCGAAAACTACAAAAACCAACTCAATCCATTGATGTATTAGTCCGTTAGGAACAAATACGATCTGAAACTATGGAAAGTGGGTAAAAATTTCTATAAATAGTAATAAGAACCAAATTTTACTATGTCATTTGACTTTTTTACCCAAATAGTGAATTTTGGACCAAATTACCTCCGATCTTCAACTGGTGATTGCGGGAGCGTCAAGTGACAAAATCAGCGACCGTCTAGACCAGGTAATTCCTCTTCCCCTCATCTTTCTTTCTAGTGGATTACATTTTGTATTTAGGTTTGAATTTTTAAGTTATCTAGGGTACAAATCAAAAGTTTAGGTGTACGCGGGCTACCATTCATCAGGTTGCATATATGCATGATTATACGTGGATGTCTAAAAGACAACCAACATATACTCATTCCTATACGTGACTGTGAATGTTGCATCCCATGTATATGTCCATCAACAAATTTTTTGATGGTTGCTAACTCAAAAAGTGATGTTTCTCTAGTAGGATGGTTCTAGAGTGGAGGGAAAGGGAACATGAGGAGGTAGATGCTGTTGTGGAAAGAGATCTGGGGGCCCAAATGGACTTGAAAAGATGTGGGTTGTATAAGTTTTGGGCACTCAAATTGATGAGGTCCCAGGTGAGGTTGCTACATTTTCTCATGGATTACTGGGATCCAAACAATGAGAGCTTCAACCTTGATGGGAAACCATTAAGGATTGAAGTCGAGGATATTTATTTCTTGATGGGTTTGTCGCGTCATGGTGAGGTGGTCAACCTCAAATCCTGGGGAGCTGGGAGCGGTATGAATATAGAAGAACACATAGACACTAACTGCATAGAGGGGACTGAGAAGGTCGGGAGTCAACTCCCCATCCAAGCGATAAACAATCTAAGCCTCAATATTTTTGTCCTCGTTTTGACCTAGATCATAGGATCGACTTCATTGCACCAGGCATCGAGGCCACTTATGTTATACTTTGTAGAGTGTTTGAGACCCACAGTGTACGATTGGTGCACCTCACTACTGGCTAATATGAAGAGCCAGTTGACAGAATGCAAACAGGGTTATAAGAAGAACTTCAGGTTTGCTTCCATCTTGTGTATATTTTTCTTTGAGCAGGCTCCAAGTTTGGGACCTAGAGTTGAGATCATTCCTTGAGGACCTTGCGATCTAGCCATGGCACAGTATACCAAGGTGATGAGACGACAGGGGGGAGGTAGGGTGCCGACACCCTACCACGATGATTTCTTTTACTAGTGGAGACGACAAGTCATTATTTTGGATGACTATATCTATGCAGGGATCGACTTCAGAGGGGAACCTGACATGCCATTGCCACTAGGGACCTCCTATGAGGACATAGGTATGTCAAAGTTTTTAAATATTTCATTTTTTTGTATTTTTGTATAGGAAAACAAAAATGTTTTTTGATGATGTTTAAGTACTAACTAGACATGTATGTGATGCAGACGTAGGTCCATGACGAATGGATGGGCTTCCACGACATTGTCAGAGGCACCAGGGAGATGAGGCGGCGGTAGGAGAAACAAAGGGATTCCTTCAAAATGTGCAGGGAAACCTATCTCGTTTGACACATAGGATTTCGATGGTTTGGGTAGAGGATTTGTTGAAGGCTATGTAGTGGCAAGTGGTTGGCGTGCGTAGACATTGGGTTCAACTCTTTCGGTGTCTCGCAAACTTTGTAGTTTGTTATCATGAGACACATCTGGATCCACATGCGTAGATGTCATGGATTTTGTATTATCGGTTGTAAATGTGTATTGAGGGTGTTGGCTCCAATTTTGTACTATAGACATCATATTTTTGAAATATACATAAAACATGGTTCTTTGTCTTTACTTATGTTACAATGTGTACATTGATGAGAATGTTTTCTTTGCTTTAGTTGTGTGACAAATTCCATTCTAAAACAAAATTAGCATAAGCATCGGATACATAATTAGAAATCCTAGGTATGTGATGATAAGTAATAAAATCAAATTGTCATTCTAAAAGGTGTACCCGTAGGAATCGTCATAATAACGTAGGGTCACGCACATGGTAACCATCGTTCAACTAACATACTATTAACTGGGAATCCAGGCAAACCTCTAAAGAGAAGATACCATGTGAAATGGCATCGCGTAAAAGTTCTATAACAATTCTATATTCAGCCACATTATTCATGGATGGCCCTAGGAATACACCACCTGAAGACACCAGTAGAACCTCGGGTGAGTAAACCATACAAGCGGTGGAAGCCAAGTTCCATGTATGATGACTGGCTCTGTCTATGAATCCTAAGTAGACCGAAGACTGTGTTGACATCTGTCAACCAAGGGAAAGATATATACACTAAATTACATTAGTATACAAAGAGTTACGCCCAATATTGGGGCTCAAGCATAATATCTTTTCAAGTAGAGCATGTTCATGGGCTCAACCAACATGTTCCCTTCATAATATTCCAATTCATAGGATCCTTTTTCTAAGACATGTCGCACGATATAGGGACCATGCCACACGGGTTTGAACTTGCCTTCCCCTAGCGGTTGTTTGGCTTGATCATACAAAAGGCCCAAGTCACCCTCAACATACAACCGAGGACAGACAGACTTATTGTATTGGACCTTGACACGTATTTTATTCTCTTTGATAGCCGTAGAGGTGTCTTGACACTCCTTGTCAAGGCTCTCTAGGTGTACGAGGCATTGTTCAAGATCAAAAGTGTCAGAGAGGAGCGTGACTGCCAATCTAAGAGAATGGATTTCACATTCAATAGGTAAGATCGACTCCACACTGTGTACTAACTGGAAAGGAGAAAATCCACTGACAGTCTTGAGCGAGGTTCGGTATGCCCAAAATGCGGGATATAACATAATATGACAGTCAGATTTGTTCTAGCTGACATTTTTCTACAAAATGGTCTTGAGAGACTTGTTGATGGCCTCTACCTGTCCATTTTCCTGGGGGTAGTAAGGGGAAGAATGACCATGCTTAAACCCCATCTTAGATGTTATTTCTTCCATCATTTCATTCTGAAGGTGACTTCCATGATCAATGACAATCTCACTTGGGATTTTGAACCTGGCGATAATTTGATTGAATACGAAGAAGGCAACCATCCTCCCATTGCACTTAATTGTAGGCATGGCCTCAACCCAATTAGTAAAGTATTCTATGGCCACAATAATGTGTTGTCGAAGTTGGGTTGCAATCTACAAAGTCCACCCCCCACTTGGTGAAGCAATCAACAGTAATGACTGGATGGAGAGGGGTTGGGTGTGAGTGCATTTTTCGAGTGAACACCTGGTAGGGGTGACACTTCTTAACCACTTCAATGCAATCTTTAAATATAGACAGCCATAAATAATCGACTCATAATTTTTTTTGGGTTGTCGCAAGCCCGGATAGATGACCATCACAAGCCCCAATGTGGGAATCATTTAGAACTGACTTGACTTCTTCGTGAGTTAAAAAATGACACAGGATATTGTTTATTCCACGACAATATAGAGTGTCATCGATGATAAGGTAATTCTTAGCTTGGTATCGTACATGTTGTCGGTCATCTCGCGAGATATATTGAGGAACCTTAAAAGTTTGAATATAGAGAACAATGTCTCCATATCAGGGGTCAGATGACGAGACAAGGAAAATGTGTTCATCCACAAAATAATCAACATGAATAACATCCTCGTCCGATTGTGGGAAGTTGGATATTAACTCTAGAAAGACTAGTGATTTCTTGGATTTCGTAAAAGCGAAATCGAGATCGAATTCTTGTAAAATGACAATCCATTTATTGTATTTCCCCCCTATTATATGCCTTGTAAGGATGTATTGAAATGGACTGACATCAACAACCACAACAGTTTTGAAAAGAAATATATAAGGCCATAATCGTTGGACTGTGTGGACGACAACCAAAGCTAGATTTTCAACATGAGAATATTTGAGCTCAGGACCGACTAAGTTTCAACTAAGATAGTATATGATGTGCTCATTGAGCTCATCATCCTCCTGAGCCAAAACCATACCAATCGTCTCTTCAGACGAGGCAAGATAGAGCAAGTAATCTATACTATAGTATGGAGACTTCAGCAGAGGCGTCAATACTAAGGCTTCCTTCAAAGCATTGAAGGATTGCTAGGCTCGCTCATCCCAAATAAAAGGGGTGTCCTTATTCAAAAGACACATGAAACCATTAGTAATATTGGCATAGTTTACTATAAATTGACGTAAAAAATTAGCTTTCCCCTGTAAACCTTGAAGTTTTCAAATAGTGTGTGGGGGAGGCAATCATAGTATTGCCTCAACCTTTAGCTAATCTACCATGATCTTGGTCTCAGAGGCTAAAAATCATAGAAGACGTCCAGACCTAACACAAAATATACATTTATGAGGGTTCAACCGAATTCTATAAAGATGACATCTTTCAAAAACTAGTCGAAGGTGCTTAGGGTGATCCACTCTCTTACGAGCATGAGCAATAAGATTGCCAATATAAGCTTCGACTATATGCTTAAGATCATGGAATGTGAAGGTCATAGCACATTGGAAGGTTTCTCTGGTGTTTTTAAAGATGAAAGGCATCTTCCGGTATGCGAAAGTACTTCAAGGACAAATAAATGTCGTATTATGTTGATCCTCGGGTTTAATTTAAATTTGGTTATACCCTGAAAATTCATCCATGAAAGAAAAAACTTTGTTTCCCACACACTCATCGATAATCTAATCGATGAAAGATGTCAGGAAGTTGTCTTTAGGACAGGCTTTGTCCAGGTCGTGAAAATACATGCATACATGGATTGTTCCTTGCTACTTATTCACAAGAATGGGATTGGATACCCATTCAGTCAAGGGAACTGGGTAGATAAAGCCAACATTAAGCAGTTTCTCTACCTCTGCCTTAATAGAAGGGACCTTCTAGGGATTGAAATATCTAAGATGTTTTCGAAAAAGCTTAGCATATGGGTAAGTTTTAATCTCATGTTCGACAATTCGAAGGTTGATTGCTGGCATCTCTTCATATGACCAAGAAAATACATCTCGAAATTCCTTGAAGATCTTGGTGTAGTTCAGGATTTCCTCTGGTGAACAATCCGCACCGATGTGTACATTTTCAATCTTGCCAAGGGTACGAGAGATATCGATCATGACGGTAGGAGAGATACTCACCATACTTCCTTCAGCATAAATGTCATGTGTATCAAGTGGAACTACAACGTGACCGACTATCTCGCTCATAGTAGATCGAAAGTCATCTTGTTCGATTCTAGCAAGCTCTGGGAGAAAATAAGAGTGATGATACATATCATCCCAAGGTTTTTCAGAACCATTAATGGCCTTGATGATAGCTTCATCCGAGGGAAAAGTCTCATTGAGGTAGTCATGTGAGAAAGACGACGAAGTGGCCCACACGAGTTTAAGAACAAGATCCTCCTCATCCGTCTATGAGGTAATATGATCGGGATTGATGAAAGAGTCAAGAACAACTTGATATGCTATCTCCACTACTGATAGTGGCATGGCCATTCCAACATGCGACTGACCTTCACAAGATGCAGTCGAGGAAGGTAGGGTCTAAGGATCGTTAAAATAGGAAGTTCGGAAAGGAACAAACCTCTTTGATGAAACAGGCCTACTGGACATAGTGTAAACATGGTGAATCGGTGCCATGAAGTCAAAGGTACCCATAAGGGATGAATACATTCTGACATCGATATTCTCAGTTGCTGACTAAGAATTGTTGACCATGGGGATCAACGATCCAATAGATGCACTAGGGCTAGGATATGCAAAGGACAATTGGTCGATCGTCATGATCTCCCCATTGTGAGGAAAACAAAGAGTGTGGAAGATGGACAATACAAGGAAAGTCATATCATAAGTCCAATTGTGTCCTAGTAATAGGTTATAATCAAGAAGCACATCAACCACCTCGACATCCACCTTTGTCATCTTCCCACCTAATTGGACCGGAAAGGTAGGAATAATACTGTGAGGGTGGAAGGAACGACCATCAAAATAAATCAACATGGTAGGATACTGAGAAAGATTCAGAGAGCCGAGAGATTTCCAATAGATCAGGGACATCACACATGTTGCAGTGCCTTCATAAAAAACCACACACTTGATGGTATACTTCGAGTAACCCACGTGGATTTGGAATGCCACATGGTAAGGCAAGCGAGGCTTCACATATGTGACGTCAAACTTGATAACTTTGAGCCACTGAGGTCTAGAGCTCCTAACACAGATAGCAAGGAATTCCTCTGTGAAGGACATGTCTAGAGTACCTCTAGGGCCGACATCGCACAAGGGGTTTGACCTAGGTCCTTAACAATAGATTAATTATGGGTGGCTCTATCATTTGGATTATGGGTAGAGCATTTGAGTACTCATTTCAAAATATGAGGCAGTGGCTTTGGTTTTTCGATCTGCAAGGGCGTCTCCTAAGGAGGAGGAGATTCTAGACCAGGTACAATTTGTGGAGAACTGTAATCGCGAGACTGGGTGGCTAAATTAACCTGTTAATTGACCATATTGATGCACAAATGGTCATTGTCTTGTGCCGGTGGGTTTTGACTCCCACCGGCCACATTTTTTTCAATTGAGGAGCTCGAGGCCATGTGTTGTTTATGTGGAAAAGGATTCGTTAGCACATCAGGCAGTAGAGATAAGAGCCTCGCAGCTTCTACAAGTTTGGGCCATAAATGAGTAATATGATCGTTTGTACAAATCTTACAAGGAAATTGCACCTTACACCTTTCTTTATTTCCCTCACCAGCATTATTATTCGTCCTCTCATTATTACCATTGTCCTTGGGTTTATTATTATTCTTCCCACCCTTGCAATTATTATTACATCCTTTCTTCTTATTCCCTCCTGGTTGTTGGTTACCATTTGGGCTGGTCGATGATTACATAGAATGTACATCCATCGACTGAGTGAGATTGGAAGACACAGATGAAGCTGGCCCTCATGTAGACTAGTTTAGAGATAACTCTTTCAAATGGCTTGTCACCAAGGCTGCAGATTTCACATTGGAGGAGCCTACAATGCCATCGGCATGAGGTCCGGGATTTTTTCTAGGGCCATAGTTTGACCTCGATGCATCTAGAAGAATCTCATATAACATCCCAGAATTGGGCATATATAATATCTAATTGCTGGGATTTGAATATTTCTTCTTCCTCGGATGTAACCCTGGATGTCGCAACATCCTTCGAAATAGGAGGCTGTAAAGACTTAAGGAACCACTCTAAGAGGAATTATGGGGGTATGTAGGTATTGATCAACCTCTTTTGTCTATGCCAATCCTATATGTGATCCAAGATATGAGTGGCTTTGTCCTAGAGTAAGGTCGATAGAAGTTCTAGGCCAACATCATAACAAACTAGAAATTGGAAGTGGTTAAGGAAGACTAAAACCATCTAACTAAAGGTCTCGTATGCCCCACTAGGTAGCTCGATATACCATTTCACGGAAACCCCTATGACAGTGCGTTGAAATAATATTAACTACATGGTATCGTCATTAAGAGAATTCAAAGAGCACCATAAGTGAAAAGTGGTAACTTGATCACTAGGATCCTCGCCATTCTTTCCTTCAAATTTTGGAATATCTAAAGGAAGCTTAGTGGCAATGGGGGGCCATGTAGGATCATGACACACAGGGTCATTCATCAACTTAGACAAGTCTGGCAGATTGACCATGGCCAGAAAAGGGAGGCGGGGTTGCGGCATTTGACCCCAAGCTCCCTGGAAAGATTGTGTTTGGGGAATCCCATCCAGGGTTTTGGTAAGCACCATGGCCCTGTCTGGGATTGTAAGAACTTCCTCCAAGATAATTCATAAGGGGTTGGTTGGGCATCATTCAGGTAGGAATGTTCTGATGAGGGTTATAAAAACTACCCCCAGTGGGAGTGGCTCCGGGTTGAGGGTTGGCCAAGGTGTGAAACTGACCTGCTCCAAGTGTGAATCTGGAGGATAAAGGTGGATTCATCATGCCAAACGTGTTGGTCATAATAGGCATAGAGGAGGTGGGTGTAAAGGATGGAACTTGAGTAGAATATTTCTTGCCAAGTTGGTTACTCCACCCAGAAGCAATAAGATTGGACCTGGGGTTGAAAGAAGGAATTCCTCCCATGGTTAGAGTTGTTTGAGGGATATGAGAGACACCAAACAAGAACATAGTATAAGGAATTGTGCCCCCAAGTTCAATGCTAGCATTGGGGCTAGCGGTTGGATGGAGTTTGAAAACTGTGATGTAAAATTAGGCATACCATAGGAAAAAGGACTAGAGGCCATCAGGATGGACTGAACATTATAGCCTGGTGAGTGACCAAGAGACCCAAACGGGTTCATGGAAATAGGTTGAGTATTCACTATAGAACGAGAACCATTGATGATAGGTGCCTCCGACACTATAATCATTGTGGTTCTAGGAGTCGAAGGGTTGCCATTAACTATAGTAGGTATGGGAGTCAAAGGGCTCCTAGTATATCGATGACTTGATTCAGTACTCATCCTTATAGAATCACAATTCTGATAAGTGGAGGTGTGTGTACCACTTTTAATAACTCTACTCCTTTTAGAAGGAAAAGACTCAAATGTGATGGTAATTGTAACAAGTAGCGAGACCGATAGGGAAGTTGGTCCGACTCCACAATGACTTAAGATTCAAGATATAAAAAACAACTCCTAAGGCCAACTAATCAAAGAGCACACCAAAACTAATCAAACGACCAATATGCACACAAATAGGATAAAGTGGCTGAAAGGGGCCTCCCTCCCTAAAGTAAGTATGCCTCACCCAAGAGGGGCCTGAGACTCCTTGCTAAATATCAGAGGTAACATAATCAGTTATAAGGGCCCTCGTGGGTTTAACAACTAGTCGGTTAGATCCCTCCGATGAGGTAATCTTCCATAAAGGTTGTGTGTTGTTCGACCCTTATCTGACCCAGGGTACCTACAGAATAACCCATGCAAGTAACCTATGTGGCACCTAAGTCAACAAACTAAGAAACCATGGTATAACCGATGCACAGGAGAACAGTTGTAAGTCAGTTCCACCATATGGGCAGGGTAGCAAAGCTTGAAATCCTGACAGCATCACCTCTCATGAAGGTAAGGGCACTAGCAAGATCCCAAGATATGAATAGATCCCTAGAAATATCTCTGACACTAAAAAGGTATCGGGGGGATATCCCTTCAACCAACCTCATGCAACCTCGTTCTTAACTCCGGTGTAAGTGGAGCCTCCTGATATTACTGATTATACAATGGATTTCTTCACTCCCTTGGTCAGACACATATGCTGATTTAATAGCCTTGGAGAAGTTTACTCACAAAATCCTATTCCAAGGCACTAAATGCTAAGCTAGTTTGTGCACCCTAGAAAATAAAATCGTTACTAATCAATTTTAAATTATAGCGTTAATTTTAATGTCCTTTCTTACTCAAAAGGTGTGGTCATGAAAATAGTAATGTTATGACTCAACAAGTAAAATAAATTAATATGAATACAATGCAAAGTCCTAACTTCGATTTCCAATAAATGATATGCTTCTTAAAAATGAAATTTTCAATTCAATTCTGCAATAAAAATGCAATATTTCTTTACATGCACTGAGATAAATGACAATGACTCAAGAGATCAAAATTCCAATCAATGTAAAATGCCTAATACTTTTGTATTTCCAGTATAATAAAAATGAAAATGCAAGGAATGAACAACTTGATATAAAGACTCTACTGTGTATAGACAGAGACAATCCAAGTAGGATATCAAGGAGAAAAACACCCAGCCCAAGGTGCAAGGACAATCAAAATGAAAATATGATGAGAAAGGCACCACCCAAAAATTCAACCAAAGATAGGTTTCTTTCCATTCCACAAACACTTGACAGTCACTATAGAGACCCAAGAAGACTCACTGCATAGCACGCATATGTATGCGACTGTCAAGCAAAAACCCACGTATATGTGTCAAAACACAGCTAGGCTAAGGTGAAGGCTGAAAGACTTAGACACTGAGTGAAAAAAGGCTTTCAAGCAATCACACGATAAGAAACTCAATATGAACAAGAGAAATCTAAGGAGAAAAACACTCCAAACCCCAAAAAAGAAGATTCAATCCCCAATATGGTCGCCAATTCTGTTACGAGGAAAATCTCTCTATGGCCAGGGGTAAACTACAAAAGATGGAAATGACTACAGACTCTAATCGCATGTATGATATATAGACAAATATGCTAGCAATACAATATAAAATGCCTACCTTGTCCAGACGTTCGATGAAGTCCACCGTTGAGCACTTGACCTAAAGCAATATACCTGCAACTAGTCTTCAACAACCAAGCAACACAAGCATATGTTGATAATATATGATGTTAGCACATTCAATAGCATAATCCATCATCATTCAAAACAAATACACCCATGGAATAATAATTCAAATATTTGCAAGATATTAATTGGACAAGAAAAGAGTATTTTTATTAAGATATAATCAACAGAAGTGAATGAGTTACAAAATTATGTGTTGGCACGGTTCAAAACTGAGCAAATAAACTCCTTCCATCTGGGCCTCCACAACTTCAATCCTCCACCAAAAGCAATATCATATAAGAGAGATAGTGAAGTTCTCAATAAACAAGGAAAGAGCTTGGGGGATGAACAATGTGTTCAGACTTAAAGAAGAAAGGGATGCAGACTCAATGTGAAGTGAATAATTTCTCCACAGTAACTTTGCTCTCAAAGTTGAATTATTTTTCCTCTTTTCCATAGTTCATATTTGGACGATTTATAGACTTCAAGTGGAACTAAAGGGCTGAGTCAGAACATTTCGAGTATATGGAAGTCCAGGGATCATTGATCTTGTGACGTGACATGGAAAGTTGACACCATTTTTCAATTCTGGGCACATTTCTCGATGTACACAGGTTGTAGTGGTGCAACCTGCATATACACATGTTGTATAGTATGCAGGGTGCATATATGTGGAAAAAATATATTTTTAGCTCTGGGATTTGCAAAAAGGGACTTCAAGTTTGCATAGGGAAATGGAAAAATGCCTTATGTACAAGATTGCATGGGGTGAGGCAAATCTTGCTATAACACACATCAAGGCCATATAGCTAGAGAATGGCTTAGGTTTATTTCTTTGTCTCATGGTTCCTTCTAGGGCACCATACTTCTCTGCATTTTGAATCAGTTCTCTTTCCCAATATGGATTTCTCTTGTGAGAGATCGTTAGATGGGGAGGTTCTTGAGAATCTCATCATCAGGGTCAATTGTAACTTTCTTCATGGGTTCTGAAACTCTGGGAGCTATAGGTTCTTCTTCATATAATTCTTCAAGATAGAATTTCCTTGATATTTTGAGTTATGCATCTTCATCAAAGGTTACATCTATGCTGATCTTAATATGATGGTAATCTAGTGTGTAAATTCTAAAGGCCTTAGAGACCTCACAGTATCCAACAAAAATTCCCTTCTTTCTTGAAGGATCCAACTTAGTTCTCTTTTCTTTTGGAATGTGTACATATACTGGACAACCAAATATTTTGAGATGGATTACTTTTGGCTTCTTTTCAGTGAAAATTTATTTAGAAGTTTTGAATCCAAGTGCACTATGGGATAATCTGTTTTCGACATATATTGTTGTTCTTGATGCTTCATCCCATAAGTGCATTGGAAGATCTTGATCGTGAATCATAGTCTTTACTGCTTCCATAATCGTTCTATTATTTCTTTTTTCTACTCCATTTTGTTGAGGATTATAGGGAGTAGTGAGCTCCCTCTTAATCCCGACATATCTGCAAAAGCCTCCAAATTCATTTGAACTGTACTCTCCTCCACTGTCTGAACTGAGTATCCTAATTTTCCTTTCAAAGAGGTTTTCTCTTAAGGCTTTGAATTCATTTAACTTTCCAAGTACTTCATCTTTTGATTTCAAGAAATAAACCCAAGTATTACTAGAGTAATCATCAATAAAGGATACGCAGTATACATACCTTCTTAGAGAGATTTATGGCATTGAACCGCATACATCTAAGTGGACAAGTTCCAAGATTCCTTTTGCTTTACTGTCGCTCTTTGGGAAAGGATTATTTATGTTATTTCCTTGTGCACATCCCTTGCATACACCTTCATAATCAACCTTTAATTCCATTCAACCTGTAACTACCTTGCTTACATATGGTAAGGCTTTGTAGTTGATGTGATCTCATCTTCTATGCCAAAGTTCACAAGGAATTTCAATAGCATGAGTTAAGGCTACATATGAGTGACCTTTTAACTTGTACAACCCACCTTCTTTTGTTCCAATAACGATTGCATCTTATATATTTTTTCCTTTAGGCCACATAAGAACTTCACCATCTATGAATGCAACCCTGAAACCTTTTTTATCTAGAGCTGAAATAGAAAGTAAGTTCTTTCTCAAGACTAGTACATAGAGTACATACTTCATTCTCATCGGAGTTCCTGAATCAAGTTTGTAAGTGGATTCTCTCATTCCTTTGATAGGGTGCTGATAATCATATCCAAGAGAAACTTTTTGGGGTAAGTCCTTTTCTATAAGGCTAGAGAGAATTTCTTTCTGACCTATCATGTGCTTAGAGGCACCGCTATCTATGAGCCAAGTATCCTCTCTAGGTGCCACAAATCTTGAGAGGGATGAAAATGAAACATAATATTCAATATTTTCTTTGGTTAACTTATTGGGTGGCTCATCATATTTAGCTACATGGGAATGGTTTCTTTTGTTATTTCTCCTTTTCTATTCTTCTCTTCTGGAAGGACATTTCTTATAAATGTGTCTGATCTTATCACAATGATAACATTGATAGGAGGAGAAATATTTTCCCTTTCTTTGACCCTTATGATATTTGTGGAATCTCTTTGGAGAGTGACATTCTTTATGAAAGTGGGTCTCCTTATGAAAATGAAACCTTTTCTTCCCACCCTTAGCATGATAATCTAGGGATTTATCTTCATCACTCAATATGATGAATTCTTAGTTGGCCACTCTTGCATCTTCTTGAACACATTCTTCCCATAAACTGTCAAATTGGAATTTCTATTTTCTTGCACAAATAGTTTGGATGAAGGCATCCCAAGGTCTTGTGAGACCATTAAGAGTTTCCATTATGAGTTCATCTTCATCCAAGTTGTATCCAATTGCCTCCAACTGTTCCTTGAATTGAGAAACCCTTGAGAAATAGTCTTGAATTGTTTCTCCTTTTTTCATCTTTGTATTCTTGAGTTGGGCTCTCAAGTTCATATTTCGGTTGATGTTGTTTCCCTCATACATTATGGTTAGGGAATCAAACATGTCTTTTGGAGTGTTCTTAGAAGACACTTGAGGGATCAAGTGGTCCTTAAGGGAATTTGCAATTATTATTTTGGCCCTAATCATATCCTTCTTGTACTTCTCTTTGGCTGCATTTTCTTTTATGAATTTTGCAATGTCATTCTCTTCATGAAGGAGTCCAATTATGTACTTCTAGGCACACAAATTTTCCACACCTTCTAACTGTTGATTAAGGTTCATTGTCATTGATGTCAACCCTTGAAGAGAGCCCCATAGCATAAAGGTTTGGGTAATGGACCCAAGATTGTTTGATGTAAATATGAATCATTATTGTTTTTTCATGGTTTATAAGAAGTAAATATTAATGAACTCCAAATTGGTCCCCTTATGGTGAAATCCCTCACGGCAAGATATTTTGTGGAGTAAGAGAACCAATGCTTAATTGTGGAATAATGAGATTAAGGACAATGGATTTGTTAGGGAAACTATTCTATATGGATAGTGCTTCTCATTCCATTTCTGGTGGTATGTAGATCGTCACATAACTCCTCACGGTTAGAGAGTTATGACCATGTGAAGTTGGAGAACCCAGGTTTGGGTAATGGACCCAAGTTTGTTTGATGGATAATGGTATTATTTTTTCTATTAATAATATTCTAGATGGATAGTACATGTCATTCCATTTTTGTTGGTATGTGGAATGTCACATAACTCCTCACGATTTGAGATTTATGGCCTTACGAAGTTGGAGGACCCTCATATGTCATCTAGAAGCCCCAAAAGGTCAAAGTAGTCAAAGTGGTTTAAGAGATTTTAAAAGGTAAATAATAAAGTGAAGTGATGAGTGTATTATAATTCAAAGTGAATACAAAATAAATTATTTCAATAATAAATTTAATGGAGAAATTAGAGGTGGGTTAACCCTAAAATAAGGAAAGTGGGTCAAGTGACATAGAAGATGTTTTTAAGGAAGCTACTTGGAGAGTATAAATAAGAGGCAAGTCTCTCTCATTTTAATCACACTTGAGCATATTGAATATCTATAGGTGTCTGATGTAACCAAGTATATCTAATCCGAAATTATGAGGGAACGTGAAGAAAAGAAGGCCGAAATGCAAGGAAGGATAAATTCTTTTGATGGTACTTTCTAAGGTATGTTATTTATAGGTCGTCTCACCATTTTCACTATAAATTTGTTTCTATAGTGATTCTGACCGTGAAATTTCGATGCCATTGAGAAAACATACCCAAGTATCTATGGTAAAAAATTCATCTTGCAGTTCATTGTATTTTGGGAGTTACACTCTGTGGAAAATAGGGTTTGTGGCTAGTCCTGAAACTAGTCAAAAACAAATGTTTCGGGTAAAAACGTCATAACTTATTTATAACAGATCCAAATTTAGTTAGATAAAATGTGTTGGTTAGGGCACAGTCTTTAGTATGTTGTGTAATAGTTTCAAATCAGTTCAACAAAAATTTCGTGCAGGGCACGCTCTACAAGCTCACTCTCTAGAATAAGCCAAAATTAAGCAAGGTATGTCATTTTTGCTATAACTCCTTTTTTGAGAGGTTCCAAGTAGTGACACCTGGAGGAATTGCATAAAGCACACTGAATAATATTGTGTATCAGTTTCATATCTTTATACATTACAGGTTCAAAGTTATGATTACTTCAAGTTAGGGTTGTTGACTAATCCAAAACTAGGCATGTGAGACTAAAGAAAAGTTTGATGAAAATGCTAGTCTGTTATTGTTAAAATTAAGGAAGGTTTGCAGGAATGTGATCATATACACCAGGTCTATTACAGAGCTACAAATCATATTTGGATGATGAAATTGATGAGGGATTTTGGTTG
>ML794558.1:62448-104159 GCA_009831015.1 Picea engelmannii
TCCCTCCTAAAGAACCTCAACAGAGTCACAAACAAGAACCTCAGAAAATGACATGGATAAGAAAGCAAGATCAATATAGCAATGAAGAATGCACAGTCGCTCTACAAGCTAAATAGAAGAAACGTGGTTGGTATGTTGACAGTGGATGTTCAAAACAAATGACAGGTGATAGAGACAAGTTTCTTACATTACGAAAGGAAAGAGATGGATCAGTCTCCCTCAAAAATGATGATTCAACCAAAATCATTGGAAAAGGCACAGTCTGAATTAGAAACAAGAATGAAAAAGAGGAAAATGTTCTACTAGTAGAATATATGAAACATAATCTTTTAAGTGTGAGTCAAATGTGTAACCAAGGTCATAAAGTTACTTCCGATTCACAAAAGTGTGAGATAAGAAAACAAGGTTCAGGGAAATTGGTCGCTACAGCTGCAAAAACTTCAAGCAACATATATGTGTTAAGTGAAATTGGAAATGAAAAGTGTTGTCTAGGAAAGGAAGATGAAAGTTGGTTATGGCACATAAGAATGAGTCACATGAATTTTGATAACCTTGTCAAAGTCAGCAAAAGAGAAGCAGTCAGAAAAATGCCCCAGATCACGAAACCAACCAACACTTTATGCAAGCATTCCCAACAACGAAAGGAAACAAAGACCAGGTTCAAATCAAATGAATATTTAGCAACAAAACCACTGGAAATTGTGCATACTGATCTAGTTGGACCAACTACAACAAAAGTATTAAAAGGTGAGAGATACTTTATGTTATTAGTTGATGATTATACAAGAATGACTGCAATTTTCTTTCTCAAGAACAAGTCATAAGCTTTTGAAAACTTCAATATCTATAAGGAAATGGTTGAAAATGAGATGGATTCAAGAATCAAATGCTTAAGATCAGATAATGGAGGAGAATTCACCTCAAAGGAATTTATGGACTATTGCAACAATCATGGAATAAAAAGGAAATTCTCTATCGCTAGGAACCTCAACATAATGGAGTTGTTGAAAGAAAGAACAACACAACACAAGAAATGGCTCGAATAGTGATAATGGATTTAAAGTTGAAAAATATTTTTTGGACACATGCAATGCATACAATAGTTCACATTCCAAATAGAGTAATGCTCAGAAACAACACTGATAAAATCCCTACAAGCTATGGAAAGGAAGACCAGCAAATGTGAAGCACTTCAGATTTTTTGGAAGCAAATGCTACATCAAAAGAGAAGATATCAGAATGAAAAAGTTTGACTCTCGTGTGGACAAAGAAATACTTGTTGGTTACTCAAGTACAAGGAAAACATACAAGTGTTACAATCTAAGATTAAACAAAGTTGTGGAAAACATCAACGTAACAATTGATGAAACAGGCAGACCAGAATCAAAGAAAGAAGAAAACAAATTAACAGAACAACTTTTCGAACAAGAAGATGAAAAGGAAGTAGAAGAGGAAGATGAAGATGAATAGAATCCGACAGAAGAAGAAGAGAAAGTTCAACAAGTATCTCCAAAGACACCTAGAAAACGAGTACAGAAGAATCGTCCTTCAAATCAGATTATTGGAAAAAAAGATGCAGTAGTTGAGACTAGAAGAAAAATCTATTCACCAGAACACACACAGCTAGCACTCTTATCTACAATTGAACCAAATTGTTTCGAAGAAGCCAGCAAAGATAAATTTTGGAATAAGGCCATGGATGAAGAATTGGATCAAATAGAGAAAAATGACACTTGGGAATTGGTTCCAAGACCAAAGAATAAGAATGTGATCGACAAAAAATGGGTTTTCATGAATAAATTGAATGAATATGGACAGGTTACAAGGAATAAAGCTAGATTGGTATGTAAAGGATATGCACAGATTGAAGGAATCGACTTTGAAGAGACATTTGCCCTAGTTGCCAGAATGGAAGCAATCTATTTTCTTTTAGCTTATGCATGCTCCAAAAATGTTAAAGTATATCAGATGGACATAAAATCAATTTTTCTGAATGGAGAACTTGAAGAAGAAGTCTACATTGAACAACCCGAAGGATTTCAGTTGTCAGAGAACATAGACTATGTGTGTAAATTAAAGAAGGCCTTGTATGGTCTAAAACAGGCTCCTAGAGCATGGTACTCTAGACTGGATAAGTATCTGCAACAGACAGGGTTCATAAAAGGAAGTGCAGACAACAACCTCTACATCAAGGTAAGTCAAGGTAATATTTTATTTTTGGTAGTGATGATGACATGTTAAGCCAGAAATTTGCAAAAGACATGCAGAATGAATTTGAAATGTCGTTACTTGGAGAACTATCCTTCTTTTTGGGACTTCAGATACGTCAAAGAAACCAAGGAATTTTTATTTCTCAAACCAAGTATATCATAGAAATGATAAAGATGTTCGGAATGGAAGATTGAAAACTAGTTATCACTCCCATGCAAACCAGCTGTAAGTTGAGCAAAGATGATGATTCAAAGTCTAGATATCAGAGGCAATACAATTCAATAATTGGTAGCCTACTATATGTGACAATATCCATACCAGATGTAATGTAGGCAGTTGGACATGTGGCACAATTTCAGGAAGCACCAAAGGAATCACATGTATTAGCAATAAAGAGGATCTTTAGATCTCTCAAAGGAACATAAGAGTTTGGATTACAGTATCCAAAAGGAAAAGATCTATCACTTATTACCTACACAGATGCAGATTGGGTAGGTTGTATTGATGACTGACGAAGCACCAGTGGAGCAGTGTTCTACTTAGGTGAGTGTTTGGTATCATGGCTAAGTAAGAAACAATCATCAGTATCTCTATCTACAGTCGAGGCAGAGTATATTGCAGCAGTAGCATGTTGTACACAGTTTCTTTGGATGAAACAAACTTTGACAGATATATAGGTTGAGTATGATGAGCCCATTCCAATATATTGTGATAACACAAGTGCCATCAATATCTCAAAAAACCCAGTGATGCACTCCAAGACGAAACACATTCCAATCAAGTATCACTTTCTACGGGAATAGGTTGTAGAAAAGAACATCAGAGTTGAGTATGTGGGCACAAAAGAACAAGTGGCAGCCATATTTACAAAACCACTTCCACAGGAAGCCTTTGAATATCTTCACCAAAGACTTTGAGTTATTTCTAATCCAAAATGAATTCTTTTTGAATGCTTATCTTATATGTCTTAGATGTACACGAGGAAGCACCATAAGAGGACAATTCAGTTAGGGGGAGTAGCCCCATATGGAAAGATACCTTTTCCATTGATGACAAAGGGGGAGAGATTTATCAGATGCAGAGGACAGATGCATATTTATTATATGCAAAGGATAGAGGCATGGTTCTAAGGGGAGCATGAGTGATATGATTTCACTATTGCATCATAGTGTTGCCATCAATGCCAAAGGGGGAGATTGTTGATTAAGGTTGGTTGTCATTGATGTCAACCCTTAAAGAAATCCCCGTAGCACAAAGGTTTGGTTAATGGACCCAAGATTGTTTGATGTAAATATGACTCATTACTATTTTTTCATGGTTGATAAGAAGTAAATATGGATGAACTCCAAAGTGGTCCCCTTATGGTGAAAGCCCTCATGGGAAGACACTTTGCGGAGTAAGAGAAACCATTCTTAATTGTGGAATAATGAGATGAAAGACATTGAATTTTTTAGGGAAACTATCCTAGATGGATAGTTCTTGTCATGTCATTTCCAGTTGTATATAGAACATCACATAGATCCTCACGGTTAGAGAGTTATGACCATGTGAAGTTGGAGAACCCAGGTTTGGGTAATGGACCCAAGTTTGTTTGATAGATAATGGTATGATTTTTTCTATATTTTAAGGTAATACTATTCTAGATGGATAGTACATGTCATTCCATTTCTGGTAGTATGTGGAATGTCATATAACTCCTCACAGTTTGAGAGTTATGGCCTTACGAAGTTGGAGGACCCTCATATGTTATCTAGAAGCCCCAAAAGGTCAAAGTAGTCAAAGTGTATTATATAATTCAAAGTGAATACAAAATCAATTATTTCAATAATAAATTTAATGGAGAAATCAGAAGTGGGTTAACCCTAAAATAAGGAAAGTGGGCCAAGTGACCTAGAAGATGTTTTTAAGGAAGCTTGGAGAGTATAAATAAGAGGAAAGGTTCTCTCATTTTAATAACACTTGAGCATATTGAATATATATAGGTGTCTGAGGTAACCAAGGATATATAAGCCTAAATTCTGAGGGAAGGTGAAGAAAAGAAGGCCAAAATGAAAGGAAGGATAAATTCTTTTGATGGTGCTTTCTAAGGTATGTTATTTACAGGTCATATCACCATTTTCGCTATAACGTTTTTTCTATAATGATTCAGACTGTGAAATTTTTATGCCATTGATAAAACATACCCAAGTATCTATGGTAAAAAATTCAGCTTCTGGGTCATTGTATTTTGGAAGTTACACTCCGTGGAAAATAGGGTTTGTGGATAGTCCTGAAACTAGTCAAAATCAGGTGTTTCAGGTAAAAAACTCATAACTTCTTCATAACAGATCCAAATTCAGTGAGACCAAATGTTTTGGTTACGATACAGTCTTTAGTATTCTTTGTAATAGTTTCAAATCAATTCAATGAATCTTTCGTGCAGGACATGCTCTACAAGGTCCCTCTCTAGAATAAGCTAGAATTCAATAAGGTATGCCATTTTTTCTATAACTCCTTTTATAAGAGGTTCCAAGTAGTGAAACCTGGAGGAATTGCATAAAAAACATTGAATAAAATTATGTGTTAGTTTCATATGTTTATACATTACAGGTTCAAAGTTATGATTACTTCAAGTTAGGGTTGTTGACTAATCCAAAACTAGGCATGTGAGACTAAAGAAAAGTTTGATGAAAATGTTAGTCTCTTGTTGTTAAAGTTAAGGAAGGTTTGTAGAAATGTGATCATATAAACCGGGTCTATTATAGAGCTACAAATCAGATTTGGATGATGAAATTGATGAGGGATTTTGGTTGAGGTACATGTTGAGTATATGGTTGAGACAAGTAGTTGATGAGTTGGCAAATACATGAGGTGTATAGTTGATGATGTTGGTACATATTTATGAGTAGTTGACATATGATTGGTACATATTTATGGGTAGTTGACATATGATTGGTACATACTTAGTACATGGTTGGATGCACTTGTTTATGGTATAGGTTGATTACAAGTTGTTTGGTATAGGTTGGTGCATGGTTGATGCACTTGTTTATGGTACATGTTGATTACAGGTTGAGGTACAGGTTGTTGCATGGTTGATGCATGGTTATGATTTATTGGTATAGGTTTACAGAGATATATCTCACAGTGATAGTGTGAAAATGGTTCCATCATTCTACTTCTACTTCAGCGTGGCAAGATGGGGCAAGGACGGGTGGTTGTAGACACCTTCCGGTTTTAGCCAGAGAACATAGAGGGTTGTAGCCTCCTTCTGGTTGTAGCTAGAGAATTAGGGAGTTGGATCTTCCCTCAGGTTGTAGCTTGAGAAACTAGGGGATTCGATCCTCCTTCCAGTTACTACTGGAAAACAAAGGAAGTTGGTTCTTCCAATGAATGTAATTCTTCAAGACATATAAGAAAAAACATTCTGTGGTTTTCCCTCGATTTTGGTTTCCACGTAAAACATTGGTGTACTGTGTATGTGTGTGATTGTTTATTTCTTACTGCTCATTATTGGATAATAATTCTACATTGATATAACATTTGAAGAAAAATGATTATAATTACGCTATTACTGATTCACCCCCCCTCTCAATAATTCAACAATTGGTATCAGAACAGGTTCCTTAAGAAATCAGTTTAACCACTGAAAGGTAGATCATGGAGGGTACCAACTCATATAAAAATGGAATACCATAATTTGATGGACACAAGTATTCTTTTTGGAGCATAACGATGAAGACATATATACAAGAACATGGATTTCAAGTTTGGAAATCAATTGTAGAGGGATACACAGCACAAACAGTTCCACCAACAAATGACAAAGTAGTGAAACTCGGTGAGAATAATTCCAAAGCTAAAAATGCACTTTTGAATGGTCTCAGTTATACGGTATTCACTAAAGTTGCACATTGTAAATCTGCTAAAGATATTTGGGACAAGCTTCGAAATATTTATGAAGGAGATTCAAAAGTCAAAGAAGCAAAGCTTCAAACTTACAAAGATCAGTTCGAACAACTAAAAATAAAGGAAGATGAAGATATTGCAGCCTACTTCTTACAAGTCGATGAAACAGTGAATGCAATCATAGGATTGAGAAAAGAAATTGAAGAATTCGTAATTGTTCAAAAGGTACTAAGATCTCTTCCTATGAGATTCAACCCTAAGATATCAACACTAGAAGAAATATCGGATCCAAACTCAATAAGCATGGATGAACCTCATAGAATCTTCATAGCATATGAGATGAGAACTAAACAGGAAAATCTAGATGTAAAAGAAGTAGCCTTCAAAGCATCCAAAAGATCAAAGCAAAAGAAAAAGGAACAAGAAGAATATAGTAGCAACAACGATGTCTCGGAAGATGATGAAGAAGTGGCCAACTTCGTTAAAAGACTAAACAAGGGAACCAATGGTAGGTATAGAGGTAAGCTTCCTTTAATTTGTTTTAATTGTGATGGTATTGGTCATTTTGCTAACAAATGTCCGCATAAGAAAAAGAGAAATGATGAAGGTTTCTCAAAATGCAAACAAACATATAAAGGTAAACTAACTACAAAGAAATTTTTCAAAAAAATCTTTTGCACCCAAGAAGACATCTCGTCATCAGATGAAGATGAAGTCAGTGACAATGAAACAGGGAGAGTTCTATTCATGGAAATAGAAGACTCTAATAAAGAAGACCCTGAAGAAGAATATGAATAAACATATGAAGAAGAAATTGAAAAGGCAAAAGTTGACTTCTGAGAAGAATTAATGAGTGCCATAGAAGTTATCAGAAGAGAAAAGAAGAAAAACAAGAAACTACAAGCAAAACTAGATAAGAAAAAAGACACTCAAGAACTAGAACAAATGATCACAAAATTGAAGGTTCAAATAGAAGAAGATAAAAAAAATGAAGAAGCACTCAAAGAAAAGCTAGAAGGAAAGGACAAGGCCATTGAAAACCTAGAAGTAGAGATTGTCACACTAAGAAAGGATATTCAAAAGCAAAATATGCATAATAGCTCAAAAGTTCTAGATGACATTATCAGCAGCCAAAAATCTCATCTTCACAAGTCCAGACTTGGATACAATCAGACAGAAAAGGGATCAAGCTCCAAAACAACAGAGCAATAAAAAAATCCAAAAAGCTATGCAGAAACAATCAAATGGGATAAAAAGATATGCAAGGAAGATTACAGGAACACTCCTCCATCGATAAGATTCAGATTTTAGAATTAACAACATATAGATAGGCCTCAAGAAAAAGAAGGATTCATAAGAGCACCTCCTTTCATAAGATCTTCAACTACTAGGTATCAAACTATATTTTTTGGTTTATGTTATTCATGTAATAATTTTGGACATAAAGATGTAAATTGCAGAGCTAACAACAGGAACAATAACTACTTTGAGAGCCATACACAAAGGGGTTATTCAAGAAAACCTAGTGAAACACAGAGAAGAAGTTACAATAGGTTTGAATCTTTGAGCACTGAAGTGGAATGTTACAAATGCAACAATTTTGGACACATGGCCAAAAATTGCAGAATGACAGTTCCTCCTAAAGAACCTCAAAAGAGTCACAAACAAGAACCTCGGAAAACGACATGGATAAGAAAGCAAGATCGATATAGCAATGAAGAATGAATAGTCGCTCTACAAGACAAACAGAAGAAATGTGGTTGGTATATTGACAGTGGGTGTTCAAAACACATGACAGGTGATAGAGAAAATTTTCTTACATTACGAAAGGAAAGAGATAGATCAGTCTCCTTCAGAAATGATGATTCAACCAAAATCATTGGAAAAGACACAATCTGAATTGGAAACAAGAATGAAAAGGAAAAAAATGTTCTACTAGTAGAAGATATGAAACATAATCTTTTAAGTGTGAGTCAAATGTGTAACCAAGGTCATAAAGTTACTTCCAATTCACAAAATTGTGAGATAAGAAAAGAAGGTTCAGGGAAATTGGTTGCTACAGCTGCAAAAACTTCAAGCAAGATATATGTGTTAAGTGAAATTGGAAATTAAAAGTATTGTCTACGAAAGGAAGATGAAAGTTGGCTATGGCATAGAAGAATGGGTCACATGCATTTTGATAACCTTGTCAAAGTCAACAAAAGTGAAGCAGTCAGAGAAATGCCTGAGATCACGAAACCAACCAGCACTTTATGCAAGCATTGCCAACAAGGAAAGCAAACAAAGACCAGGTTCAAATCAAAGAAATATTCAACAACAAAACCACTGGAAATTGTGCATACTGATCTAGTTGGACCAACTACAACAAAAGTCTTAAAAGGTGAGAGATACTTTATGTTATTAGTAGATGATTATACAAGAATGACTGCAGTTTTCTTTCTCAAGAATAAGTCAGAATATTTTGAAAACTTTAAGATCTACAAGGAAATGGTTGAAAATGAGATGCATTCAAGAATCAAATGCTTAAGATCAGATAATGGAGGAGAATTCACCTCAAATGAATTTATGGATGACTACAACAATCATGGAATAAAAAAGCAATTCTACGTCGCTAGGACACCTCAACATAATGGAGTTGTTGAAAGAAAGAACAGGACAACACAAGAAATAGTTCGAACAATGATAATGGATTCAAAGTTGACAGATATTTTTTGGACAGTGGAAATGCATACAACAGTTCACATTCAAAATAGAGTAATGCTCAGAAACAACACTAATAAAACTCCCTACGAGCTATGGAAAGGAAGACCAGCAAATGTGAAGTACTTTAGAGTTTTTGGAAGGAAATGCTACATCAAAAGAGAAGATGGAAGAATGGAAAAGTTTGACTCTCGTGTGGATAAAGAAATACTTGTTGGTTACTCAAGTAAAAGGAAAGCATACAAGTGTTACAATCTAAGATTAAACAAAGTTGTGGAAAGCATCAACGTAACAATTGATGAAACAGGCAGACCAGAATCAAAGGAAGAAGAAGACAAATCAATGAAACAACTTTTCGAAGAAGAAGATGAAAAGGAAGCAGAAGAGGAAGATGAAAATGAAGAGAATCCGACAAAAGCAGAAGAGCAAGTTTAACAAGTATCTCCAAAGACACCTAGAAAACGAGTAAAGAAGAATCATCCTTCAGATTAGATTATTGGAAACAAAGATGCAGGAGTTGAGGCTAGAAGAAAAATCCATTTCTCAGAACAAACACACCTAGCACGCTTATCTACAATTGAACCAAACTATTTTGAAGAAGCCAACAAGGATGAATTTTTGAATAAGGCCATGGATGAAGAATTGGATCAAATAGAGAAAATGACACTTGGGAATTGGTTCCAAGACCAAAGTATAAGAATGTGATCGACACAAAATGTGTTTTCAGGAATAAATTGAATGAATATGGACAGGTTACAAGGAACAAAACTAGATTGGTATGTAAAGGATATGCACAGATTAAAGGAATCGACTTTGAAGAGACATTTGTCCCAGTTGTCAAAATGGAAGCAATCCATTTTCTTTTAGCTTATGCATGCTCCAAAAATATTAAAGTATATCAAATGGACGTAAAATCAGCCTTTTTGAATAGAGAACATGAAGAAGAAGTCTACATTGAACAACCATAAGGATTTCAGTTGTCAGAGAACACAAACTATGTGTGTAAATTAAAGAAGGCCTTGTATGGTCTAAAATAGGCTCCTAGAGTATGGTACTTCAGATTGGATAAGTATCTACAGCAGGCAGAGTTCAGAAAAGGAAGTTCAAACAACAACCTCTACATCAAGGTAAGTCAAGGTAATATTTTATTAATTTAAGTTTATGTTGATGATATTAGTTTTGGTAGTGATGATGATAGGTTAAGCCATAAATTTGCAAAAGACATGCAGAATGAATTTGAAATGTCATTACTTGGAGAATTATCCTTCTTTCTAGGACTTTAGATACATCAAAGTAACCAAGGAATTTTTATTTCTCAAACCAAGTGTATTAGAGAAATGTTAGAGAGGTTTGGAATGGAAGATTACAAACCAGTTATCACTCCCATGCAAACCAGTTGTAAGTTGAGAAAAGATAATGATTCAAAGTCTACAGATCAGAGATAATATAAGTCAATGATTGGCAACCTACTATGGAAATTTAATTGCTTAAATTGTTGCTCATTAAATTATCAACCAGGGAGCTCATAAGCTTGTCAGATGTTGGAAAAATATATGCAGGAGTAGGCCAATTGTTTTGTATACTATATAATCACACATCAATTCAATTGAAAGCACACCTCCAAGAGTTAAATTGAACATGAATCCACCTTTTACATGTCTCACAATCGCGTTGCCTATCTTCTACTAAATTTGTCGCAACATTTGTCAACACCTTAAAGATTTTCATCTGGTTCAATTTACCCTTGTACACACTTGACGGAAATGAAATTACAGAAATAAATGAATATTAAATGAAATGGACATTTTTTGTAATGAAAGGAACTATTTGGGTAACAATGCATAAGCCTTTTCCTCTTTTCGTTTTATGTGCTAGGGGAAGAACAGGTTAAAAGGAGGTTACATGGAGTTCTTTACCACGTAAAAAAAACTACTCTGGGATATATATGATTTATATCCCTTTTTAACACAATTTTTGGAAAAACATTATTTTATTTGTTAAACCCTTTTAAATCAAAATAATTTTATTTTAGAGTAAATTCAAATTATTTAAATTTAAAATATTAACTTCAAATATATTTGAGAAACGCAAACCTTTTACCAAAGAATTTTATTTATTTGCATGGAGACAAGAACCAAAGACTAAATTACTAGAGATTTAAAGATCCATAGCTTTCCCAAGAAACGTCAAATTGGAGTACCACATTTTGCATTGTGAAGTACGTTGAGAGGAGCTTTCAACAAGATTATCACCTATTCCAAACAAGCATCTTATCCATGTGAGTTGAGTTAGGATCAAAGTGGTGAGAATCATCTGATTTTCCTATTTTCAAGAAGAAAATTTCAATTTGAAAGACATTGAGAAATCATGCTCAAAGGAATTTTTAAATGAAAGTTCAGGTCCCGCATTCACTACTGCTTCACTCAATATTGATTCTGCGAGATCCTATGTCATATATGACGTATAGGGACTCATTTCATCCTTTGATTTTGTGTCTATACATTGGTATCACAAAATTATAAATCCACCAAAAAAGCCAATTGACATCTCATGCGCTTAGTACTGTCTAGGAGTTGAAAGGACCAAATTTCTCTCGAGCTGCATTTTTGAACCAGCGTAAGACCAATAGGTGTTTTGGTTAATCGATCTACTGCTAGGAAATGTACCATGTGCGTGAAGAAATCCACTCGGGACACAATAAACTTAATTATGAATGCAATATGAAGTGGATCAAGCACCATAGGTGATTAGTGACTGACGTTCTAATTAAGCATAAAGAGTTTATTCATTGGTAATGTTAGGATATTGACTGATGAGCACAATAAGAAGGGATCTGAATTGGGAGGGAGACGAGATAGGACTTAAGATGAATGTGGGCTACGCCAAGCTGGTCAACATTGGACAGATGGAGAATATCATCATCAATGCACTCGGTGATGATGAGGGGTTGACATCCTTCCACTGACGCATTTGCGATAGGAGAGAGAAACTTTTCAATGGGCAGTGCATCGGGAAAGAAGAGGTTAACCTCGTCGATAAGAAATGTAATGAAGTGAAAGGCAGGGACATTGTCGAAATGTGATGCAACAACACGAGTGGAAGGGAGTTAGCTGGTGAAAGGTGTGCACACGATGAAGATAATCATGTGACCAACATCGGTGAGACGACATTGATCATGTGAACTTCGTCGACGATGAAGATTTGTTCAGTGAGGTTTGGAAGAAGCGTGCTAGCGTGTCAGCCAAGTTCACAACATAGTGGACTATGTATAAGAGAATAAATAAATGGTGTGCTAATGTGATGGTAGAAGAAGGATGTCTTCACTGGTACATTTTGTATCGGTGCTAAAAGACGGAATTATGTGGAAGATATAAATTAAGAATGGGAATTTTTACAGGGAATTCACGTGGATCGACAACATCTTATTTTTTAGGGAGAACAAATGGAATACCAATCTATTTTGTCCAAATATACCATACACAAAAAATCAACCATCACTTTGGTACTACAATTATGTGGAAGAGAGGTAAGCCCTGGAGTGTCTTTAACTTCAAACCATGTTTCCTTCAAGGATGCAATAACAAACACACCTTCTAATTTTGTTTCTCTAAACTCTCCTCTGTCTAATATGTATATTGTGGAGAAATCTGAGGTAGTGCCAAAGTTGGATGTATTTGAGTTGGATGTCAAAGAGTTAATTTCATTTTACAAATCATATTCTTTAACATGTAGATTCAATGGATTTTGGCCTTATACTTTAGACTTGTACCAATGGATTTTTTTGACCTAAACAAAATATTGTGAGGTTTATCTCTTTTCTAAGGGTTTCTTTATTGTTAAATTTTCCATTCCTAATGATTATCAAAATGTATTAGAAGAGAGCCCTTGGTTTTGGGGCATACTGGTCCTTTTTGTTATTCCATTATTTCCCTTTTTCAATCATACCACTATGTCTATATCAAAAATACCCATTTAGGTTCAACACCCAAATTCTCCCTTTTGTTTTTGTATTTATCAACTTTTAAAAATATTGGCAATACTTTGGGAAATTACGTAAACATAGATATAGAGTAGTTTCGATTGGGTTTCTACACATATGCTAGAATATGTGTTGAGATTGACATTACCTAGGGTGTTCTAAACAAGATTCTCTTATATTGAGCGAATTTTAGATGGGTTCAACTTTAAAGTTCCAGATTATGAGAATATTTCTTTTTTATGTGACTATCAACAAACAAGGCATATTTAAGATTGTTGTCCTCAGACACATGCCCACTCCAAAAGGAACATAGAGCATAAATCTAAACCAAAACATTGACAAGAATGTGAGCAATCATATCTAGAAATGTTGAAGTGTTTTCCTTTTGGGAAGGGCTCAATGTTGAGGGGGATATTCAAGGAACTCAAGGAGCGCCCTTAACATTGAGCCCTTCCCAACAGGAAAAGGATTCAACATTTGGGTGACTCACCCTTCCCAAAAGGAAAATGCTTCAACACTTGGGCGACTCCATTGGGGAAAAGATGTCACATGGAGATCCAATACAACTGAAATTGCATGTTGTCTTAGAAGATAAATATAGAATATTAAATCAATGTTTTAATATCACTCTAAAAACAACTCAAGAATGCACTAAGCTCGTGCATTCTTGGAACGTGTTTCCACAAGAAGAAAATTGGGTAATAGGGCAATCACCTCAAATTTATTGGAATTAATTACTTGGTGGTAACGATTCAAGTGAACATGTAAGAAATTATGCTATGTTGGGAACCCTAGAGAAATTTCAAGGAGTTCTCACCAAAAGTAAAAAAATAGCTCTTGAACAAAATCAAGAACTTAAAATTGAGGGTGAAAGTTCTACAATGAAGAATTTTTTGAGATAAAATCCCTTATTATCCCCATATATTTCTCCACCTGATAGTCCTAGATGAGAAAAATAGATTGAAATGGTAGATAGAAAAATACCTAAGGGGGGAAACCATGACAAGGAGTAGAACCAAAATCCAAGAAGAAGCATGAGGATGACCCCTTTGGATTTGAGGGGAAAAAAATAGTGGGTATAAACCTTACCTCAAGGGTGTTATCCCATATTCAACAATGACAGTTCAAGAAGTCCTGAAAGGAATCTGGATCAATTTCTAACAATGTGTGACATGCATTTCATAAATCACGATCATGTTTTAGTGAGGGTGTTCCTTCAAAATTTTCTAGGTCTATCCTCATATTGTTCTATATCTTGTTAATTAGCTCTATAAATATTGATGACCTCAAGGATATGATTTTAATTTGATACACCCACCCGAATGCTTATCATACCCTCCTTACTCAAGTTCACTCAAATTCACCTTGAAAAGGGTGAAAGAATCAAGGATTTTAACCTCAAGTTTTTTATAACTCTACAATGAATACTAGAAGGCCAATGCATAAATGATTCAATGATTCTTATATGCTACAAGAATTTTATTCCCTCTAATGTGAATTATGCACTAGAAGTTGCTCGTATAAACACATTGAAACAAGTCATGAGAAAGGTCTATGAAATGGAAGAAGATATGTTTGAAAGTAATGTTGATCTTGATATCACATTAGGATGATTTAAAAGACATATGGCTATCCTATCAATATCAGTGCAGGGAACTTCTACATATTATCAACCCCTAGAAGACAAAGGAATACAAAGGTGTGGGAAAAGGAAATTTTCATGGATAAATTCCCCATGTACAAAATTCCCTGGGGACTAGCAAGGTATCTCACAACAATCATGATACAAATATTGGGAAGTTGAATTGAATTGTTTAACAGCTCCATAATGAATCCATATAGCTGAAAAGGGGGGAAGATATGAGACCAAGGTCGCAATATCCTATCCTGACAATTGGAGCACTTAGACCCAAGAAGGGTTGGACAATGGCCACAGAAGGATGGAAACCATTTTTTGTTCCAGACAAGTGTAGAATTCCCAACCCAACATTGCACTTCTTGATGATTATCACAACAATGATTACCTATTTGAAGACGATTAATGTATTGACCAATGATTATAAGATGATGGACATGCATCTCAATCATTGGACTCTAGTCAATGGGATAATTCGATTATGATTACCAATAAGAAGGAATTTATTGATAAGTACTTGTACTTTGATATTGATGTGGATGCATATTGTAAATAAAACATTCTATAAACTATATCAAAGAAAAATAAATTTAAGCCTGAGAATATTGTTTCTTCTCAAGTATTTAAATCAAAAGGATATCTAATTGATCTATTGTGCCCCCCACAACATCCCACTAAAATGATCTAACTTGAGAGGATCTTAATGGGTCCGCCCTACTAAAATTTTTGCAAGGTATTGTATCATTGCATACTTGAATTGATACTAACATATGAACCTACTATTTTGTTGAAACAGTCTAAATCATGACCCTGCAAGAAATGATGAACATATAAGGTTTTTAGTTTTTCTACTTATATATTGATTCACAATTATCCAAAAATATCAAATACAAAGTCGTGCTCAACCACAAGGTAATTATTCACTGACCTAATAATGCTTTCAAGCTATCAGTCTATTTCTTGTCAAGAAAACACTCTTTATAATGAAATATATCAACCATTCTAATTTATATTCTGGTAGAACCTTTCTGATAGTAATATGAGAAACATTTTCTTCGGGATGATTTATGTTGGAATGCCTCTTGCACTAATAAAAGTAGACCATGACGAAGTCCTTTCTGATAAGAATTTTCCTTTTGATGCATACATTCACAACAAGTATTAAAGAGATCATTTTTCCTATGTATCAGTTGGTTGTTGGTTTATAAAGATTATACAAATAATATAATTTTAACCCCTAAGTGGGTCCCCTAAAGAACTAATCTCAATGCATGGCAGACATTGATTGATTCACTAATCCCTGTCCCCATAATTTCAAGCTTCCCTATGAGCATAAAATTCTTAACGAGCATGACTCTCAAGGAAGGAATATCCTTTGATATCTTCCCATCAGAGCAAAAATATTTCTTAAATTTCCCTCTCCATTGAGATAACATCCCAACCACACTATTCGAGATCATGTTATTAGAGTCATTGTTTTAAGTGATAATTATACCCTTCAACAAGAAAATTTCCAATAGCAAACAAAGGAATGATCTTAACCCATCCTTAACGACTTATCCTCAACATACATCTCAATACAAAGACAAAATATCCTTTGATACCCTCCCGTCAAAATGAGGAATGATTATGAAATTTCCCCTCTCTGATGATAGCCCCTTCTGATAGCACTCTCGAAGTTGTTCAAGTTCGAATGTTAACTACTATGCCTCTAATGCACGAATATGAGCAATCTGTACCTCTAAACACATTAATGGAAAAGTGATGTTATGCCTGCAAATAAGTTGTTGCACACTCAACATCGATTTCGTGATTTAGGATTTTTTGTATCTCCATAATAACTTCAAAACCCTACTTTATTCATTGTTTTCTTTATTCATTTTTTGTATCTCCATAATAACTTCAAAAATCTACTTTGCATACATAGATCATGAGCTGGATTTAAGCCTTGACCCCATTTCAAGAGTTACAGGTATGAAACAGTTTTAATTTATATATTACTGTATTGTTATATTTGTTAGATATACTTATGTGTTTTTCATTGGTCATGAGACATAACATCTACACCATGTCAAGCCCAAACACTAAGAAGAGAAAAAACCCCATGGCTCCTACACCAACGCCTACACCCATGCTTGCAACAAACCCATAAGTCGTCTTAGCAACATATACTACCTATCATACTAGGATGGACCATTTCCCAAGATATGATGAAATTTACAAGATATTCATCATAGGAAAATTCCTTCCCAAAGATAGAGATTTGGCGGTTTACCAAAACATCCAAAAAAGATGCATTCACCAGATGGTTTCCTGATAGATGTTTCTTCCTTAAAATGAATAAGCTAAATGATGTCTTAAACAGTTTAACTAGAGCACAACCAAGATCTTGAGAAAAAAAGGGACCCAAATAACATCTCTGAGGTATGAAGATATTAGTCTTTGATATCACCTTCCAATGCCTATAGTATCCCTAAACAAGCCATTTCTGAGAAGATTCAATGAGGATAACAAAGATTTTGCTGAAGTGATGGAAGACTGGTGGGTCGATGAAGATAGAAAGTTCAAGCAAGGACATAGACTAATTCCTATGCATGAATTTAATGCACCATGTTAGAACCCTATAATTTATAGGGAAATCAGTATTCTGACTGATACCGTTTTTGGGTAAAACGTAGATTCCTCATGGTGCATAGTGAAAATGAAAAATTGACAAAAGTTCTCAGTACCTCTCCAAAGGTGTCGCAAATAAATGGTGGTTTTATGTTGCGGAATCATCTCCTAGATTATTATTGGAAAAATCCTTCATCAATGAACGCGTTTCAATAAAGATTATGGCTCAGCACTTCGTTCGGCACCTCATCCAGCACTCCATCCGGTACGTGGTCCAGCACTCGGATCGCAGGGGATTTTACAGTTATCACATTGACAGGCTTTGATGGGTGAATCGAAGACATGGGTTTTTCTTGCAACCACACCCTCCAACCAAAGAACTCGATGTATCTCAGATTGAGTGGCTACAATGACTGTTGAATGGTGCGCAAGGGTGTGAAGGGAGATGTTGTTGTTAGAGACTAATTTAATGTGTCTTGTCATTTTAGATAGGATCAACCCTTCCAGTGGTCGACCTCTCAAACCTTGTAAATGCCTATATATACATCTACCCACAAGAAAGAGCTACGAGGAGCATATTTAGAGTATCAAAGGCCTGAATGGTTAAGCTCCAATGCTCCAGCTCCACACAACTAACCACATAACGCAACACAAGGCATGTTAGGGGTGAGCATGCAACATCAACAACACATAAGCCAAAGTCCAGCATACAATGGACAACCAATAGGGGAGGAAATTCCAACATGTGCATATGCTTTTTGGGAAACAAAATGGTTTCAAGATACACTTTATAGTGAGAATGGACTTATTACTTGGGGCTTGGCATTTGGTTAGTCTAAGAACCCTTATTTCTCATCATTGGTTCTGTCAAAGACTCACCTAATCCAAATCCTTCTGATGTTGTGGCTTAAGGGGTGCCTATGAGTAGTTTAACAAACATCATAATGCAATGTATCTATTCAAGTTGTTGATATGTATCTAGCCACAGGACATGGGTATTTGCTTGCACAAACAAGATTCATTTTCCATGTTGAAGGTAATCTAGAAAAACCTATACTATTGGAAGATAGGAAATCTAGTAATGTTGCGATGACAGGAGCGACTCTGTATCTCAAAAGTAAATTGGAGAATATATTTAGATTGGGCAACAAAACTTTCAAGACCTCTGATGCAAGAATTCAAGGTGCACAATATATGGTAGATAGTGCCCCCCTTTATCTCTGCAAATGTTATGATATTTGTTTTGATTATTCCAAATAAAAGCATTTGGCGTCCCATGACAAGTCAAAGTCATGCAACATTTATTCTTCTAATCATATTGGTGGGTTGCATGTTCATTGTAATTTGTATGTTTTCACTCACAAGAGCTGCAAGCAAAGAAATACACAAACACAGGTATCGATGGAAACTGGCAAAAGGGAGAATGCTAATAAATGTTGGCAATGAGATTAAGCAACAAGATTGTGACCCAACAGCGAAAACATCAAAACTCAATGCAAATGTTCATTAGAACGTAGGACGGAGGAATTATATCCACAATGCAATTTTATTATCCCAATATTAGAGCCCGTGCCTGAATTCAATGCCAGTTATACTCCCAGATGTTGAGTTCATTTTGTAAATGAATATTGTATGTCAGCATTACACTAAGTGCCACGACTAAGTAAAGAATTGTTGCGTGAAAGATGGAAACTCATCATTATTTATTCAGTTGTCAGTCGGATGTCAATATAAGCACTCAGGGTTCATTGTTAAGTGTCAAAGAGCTCAGGTGTCAAAGGAATAGCATTGTGCATGCAAGTGCCAAGAGAGAGTTTCAATATTGTGTCAAGGTGTCAACCCCCAACACAAAGAACATCAAATCCATAGGTGTGCACAGAGTTTATAGTGAGTTGAATGAGTCGAGAGTGGATGGAGTGTTGTGGAGAATGGATTGGCATACCCTCACAAAACTTCTACGCATAATGTGGCAAATCAAGAACTCCTAGATTTCCATAAAACCTAACAACAAATCCAATATTTTCAGGTAGAAGATCGGTCAACATTATTTCCAGATCTCCAGGCAACAAAGGGGCAGTTTGTTCCTGATTTTAATAAAATTAAATACAGGTTGACAAGTATCCTAGAACAAAAAATCAGGACTTAAAATTTAAAGGCATTTGTTAGATGGAAAATCACTCCCAGATTTTCAGCAACAAATGGACATCAAAATTCACATCTCTAACCAACAATTACCCATTCGATGGAACATATACAGATGGCATCATAAAAATTACAGCAAATCATTTAGAAGCTTCATCATTCTAAGATGATAACCTTCAATCTGAAGAGTACTCGGTAGCAGAGCATCTTTTGATTATCTTCAGGAAATCCAATGAGAAAATACAGAATTCGTTGGCAGGCTAGTGCATATATTAAGGTAAAAAATTCAACAGATGGCATCTCGATCATCATCAGGTGGCAATTTAAATTCATTCATGACAAATGGCAAAGATTTCCCACATTTCAGGCAGTGGTTAGAACACAGTTTCTCCAACTGTCAGCAAATTCTAACAACCTCTAGCATTCGAGGTGCTCAAGTGGCATTCCTAGATTTTAAATCATTCTTTGTTAAGTTAGTTCCTAGGAATTAGGCATTTTACTGGTTACATGTGTCATTCCATATAACTGTTTTCTATTATTAGAAACAAAAATTAGAGCTCAATTCTTTTGAAGGATGAGTCATTTTTCTTCTATATATGCACATGTAAAAGATGAAGGGGGGGTTCGACCTGTGAGGAAGTGGATTCCTTTTCTGCTGGACTATGGGCCTTGCTATTCTAGAAGGTTTTCTCTGTAATCTTTAAATGATCAATCATAAATAGGCAAGTTGTTGACATGATTCTTGTGTTGAGGTGTTGGTGGAATTTCCTTTATTTGTTTTCAAATTCTTATTGTCAAGGAAAATTAATAGAAAAGAATTTTTTGGAGAAATTCTTAAATGCTCCTTTTCTTGGTTTTTTCCTCCCCTATTTCTTCCTCATTTAACACCATTCAAACTTAATTCAATCCAGCATTTCCACTACCTTTCCCTATGTAGGATATTTTCCTAGATCTGAGAGTGAATCATATATTTAAGCACAGACCCCATTTGCCCAATGTCCCTCCTTGTTGTCCCAAGCCAACCATTTAAAAACCAAAAACCCTGATCCCTCATAACTAGCCTAATATCCTATTCCAAACCAAGCTAAATCATACAGAGAGAGCCCTCTCTGAGTCTTGGATGGATATATCCAAGACTCCAAGTGGTTGAAACAGTTACCTCCGTTAGTTTCTTCTTCAACCGAGAAATTACAGAGTGATAACACACCATACATGAGGTTGATTGTTATGTTGAATATAAATTATGGAGAAAAGAAGATCACCAATTTTCAAATGGAATGGCTACCCATGGATTATATAGTGGTGATGACAGGTTAGGTGTTTAATTGGGGAGTAATTATGACTTTCAACATTTTCCAGAACTTCACGAATATCCCAAGCATGAAAAACCAACTTTCTACGTGTCTGCATACCTCACAGACGTTATCTACTCTTCTATATCATTTCCTTCATTTAGATGGGATTGGAACTAGGACCAACCTCCTATACATGTGTACTATTTAGAGTTGTGGGATGTGAACTATAAAAGGTACATTTATAACATTTGTGATTTTTTCCTCACCCCATCACATATCATAATTTTTGGTTATTCAACATATAAACTGTCAAAAGAGGCCACGGATGGAATGAAAGGTATAACATATTGGTATCTAGTAAAATATTATACATACATCAGGGTATATGGGAATTTCGAGGCCCCTCACCTACTTCATAAGTATTTCCCTCACAAATTTTTAATTAGGGAAAATGCCTACAAAACCATGATAATAGGGATAAAATCATTTCTCTCAGATAGCAACAAAAATATTTGGTCTATATTCCCCATCCATATAGGGGGATAAACACTATTGAATGGCCCTCATACCAAAAAATAGGAAGAGACTATGTAGGAAATATGCCTATGCTTAGGAGAAGCCAAAGGACATGACCCAAAAAACCTAGCAGTTGATCATGTAAAATTTGTTGCTCTCACTTATCCAGTAATAAGTGTAGTGAATTTTTCAAAAGAGCTCTTTAAGGGAGTTTTACTTTTTGAAGAAGTGTTACAGAGGCTACCAGATGTTGTATCTAGAGAGAATCTTATAGCCGATGAGAAAGAGAAAAGAAGAATAACTCAAGAACAATTAAAACTACTTCTAGAAAAATACTAGGAGAAGTTACAGGCACAAGAACAAGAAGAGAAAAGGAAAGCAGGCGAGAGAGAGAGAGAAAGGAAATAATAGAAGAAGAATAATATCAAATAAAGAAAGAAGCAAAGAAAAATAACCAATAGGAAAAAAAAGGAACATTTAAAATTGAGCCCAAGAATATCTCCAAGGTTGATGAGAAGAAGAAAAAGGAGGAAGCGCTAAAAAGACTTTCCAGTGAAGGGAAGGAAAAGAAGGAAGAAGAGACAAAATCCCAACAAGATGCACTTAAACAAAGAAATATTGAGGAGGAGAAAAATAAACTAGCAAAAAAATAAAAAGGATAGAAAAAGGATGAAGAATAAAAACAAAGGCTAGTAGCAGAAGCTGAAGCTAAGAAAGAGAAAGAAGATCAAGAACAGGAGAATATTGTTGAAGCTAAAGAAAAAAGGAAAGTTGATGAGGAAGTAGAATGGAAAAGATAGAAAAAATTAAATGAAACTGAAACACAACCCAACCACCCCAAATGTGGGCATAGTGAACATTCCTCCTTAGGAATGTACCCCTTTCATGGCCATTCCAGGTAATTCAACCTTCTCCTGACAAGTGTTAAACTTAGATGATGTTGCAGTGTCAATAGGGGAGTACTACAATAGTAAAAAAAGTAAATAGATTGAGAAGAGGTCAACGAAGAGAGAAGAAACAATTGTCATCCAATCATCAACCAAGAGAGTTATTGAATGGGATACAGGGCTAGATCCTAAGGAGAATGTTATACATATTGCCTCTACACTTCATGCATTTGAAGGAGTTAATGCAATGTCTATATTTGATGTAGCTATGACTGTAGACACTGCACAGGCCAAAATTACTGAGTTAGAAAGGAAGCTAAGTGAAAAACAAGAAGACATATCTGGTAAGTTTCACAGAGAAGTTAGTATTGCATAAGAAATCTACAAGGAATAAATGGAACAGGACTTACATGCACAAAAAGATGAAATCACTTCAAAGTTTGAAAGGGCAGCTAGAAATGTTGAAAACCTCCATAAAGAATAATTACACAAGGCCTTACAAACTCAAAAGGATCAAATAAATGCAAATTTTGAAAGGAAAGCACACACAGATCAAAATTTTCACAAAGAAAAGTTGGATTCCCTTAAATAGGAGCAAGTTGATACCAACAAGTTTGTTGAACAATAGGAATAGAAGATTCTGGGGTTAGTGCGAGAAAAATAAAATTTTGATAAATATCCGGAAGAAAACAAAGCAACAACCCCTGCCCTAGAATTCATAAGGGTAGAATCCATGGCTCTTAATGAGCAATTTAAATCAGAACAAAAGAAGTTCTTATGCATATTGAATTATATCCAGAGAGACAAGGATGACCAAGTAATGTTGGAGGATCAAATCGATGAGATCAAAAATAGATATCAAAAGGCTAATTATGCCTTTGTTATGATCATAAATTGACAAGGAGTATAAAAAAATCTACTTGATACCTTGCCAATTTACACCAATAAGCAGAAGCTAAAGGGTCAGGTTGTTTTTGATACATGGAAACCCCTATTGCAAGTTATACAAACTATTCAAGGGGTTGTGACCAAGGCATACAAAATATTGTGGAACAATTATAATGACTTTCTAGAATATTTCATAATGAAAGTAATCCATGCCATTGATGAAGCAACACAGACAATATTAATGATAAATGAAGTAGAATAACGAAGAGAAACTAGTCAAGAAAGTATAGAACAACTAATAGAGGTGAATAAGGAAGTTCCATATGACTAATTTCTTAATCCAATCAATTTGATAAGATTGACCCAAAATTTCATCAAGAAGACAAAACAAGAGATAAAGCTAGAAGTATGCACAAAAATTTGTGATGGATAACTAGAACTAGAAAAGATGTAGTTGAACAAGTTAGAAGCGATGATGAAAGACTATGCGCTCTAGAGGGAATATCGAGATTAGATGGAATCCAAGAGGATCTCATGATTATGCTAGTTTTGTAACTGATCCACTTTTGTTTTCTTCATTCTCTTGATTGTAAACTGAATTGGAATCCAAAGAGACATACCCTAACTACCCTCTGACAAAAGCAGTTTTAGAATATAAATAGTCCCTCTTGTTTTATAAAAGAGATGACTACAATAGAACCGGATCTTTCGGATATGCATTGTATCTAAACAATATTTTTACTATATGATTTATAGAGCAAGAGGCACTTATGGAGATTTCATAATAAGATATGCACATACACGACTTCTCTTTTGCATATGTCTGCTATGTGAATGCTATAGAACATGGTTTATGGACTTCTTCTTTACAATGCTCTATATGTTTACACATTTATAAATTTTCTCATGAGTACAACAATGGTTTAACAAGTAGACCACACAATTAATTGTCAATTTGGTTGTTTTATTATGCAGTTCACACATTATTTGTATATACAAATTAATGTTTTTGCAAGTAGTGTTATATTTTACTATACTTATTGTTACTAGTTTTCTCCTAATCAGGATATGATATAATAATTTAGAATTGCATTTAGAGTAGTCTTAGATAACATTAGATAGTTTAGTTTCAAATTTTAATTTATGTGTGAACATTTTGTTCTCAAATTCATATTTAGATAGTATTTTAGAGTGGAAACCAGGCCCACATATTGGTCATAAATTCCATCCCAAATGACAGTGGGTCTAATTGGGACTTTCCATTGGGCGTTCTATCTTACCTTCTGGACAGGCCAAATTGGATCCATCAACAGAAATTGCGCTAGAAGGAGGGCCATCAAACCGAATGGATGCAAATAAAATACTAAACCCTACCTATTCTATTTTGTTGATAAACATGAATTTTCCAAGTGATTCTTACCATCTTTACCCTAAACAAGATTTCAATCGTCTCTCATACTCAATTAATACTCCAGCTCAGGTTTCCACCTAGTGAGGTCCTTTGTGATCTGAACCTAGAACTCCAACATTTGAAAGAATTCCCAGTACAAAAATTAATAGGATAGAGAGTGAATCTCATGAATGAATACTTACTCTCTAGTGGATTTTATAGATCGGTCTACTCCCTATTGAATTTTTGGTGTCCAAATGACAAAGAATCCCCATGTGGGAATAATTGATTCTTGAAAGTCCCCCAACCCATGAAATGAACCCAATCATAGGGATACTTGAATATCACCTTTCCCAAGTCTTACAAGGAATTTCGAAATCCTCAGACTTCCACTTAGAAACCTACTTGTTGTCTAGTGGTGGTCAACCTCCCATTCCTCCCAAATCTCCACCTAGAACACCAACGGGTGAACCCGAAGATGAAATCGAGGGAGAAGGAAAACTAGAAGAAGAAGGAAGACAATTAATCATTTTAAACCCTCATCCCATGTCCAAAACAAATACTAACCAAAAAAAAACCAACCATGGTTGGTTCTTGATGCTATAGTAGTGGCTGGAGCACTCCATGACATGCCGAAACATCTAAAGTTTTTACCCAAGTTTTCTCCTAATAAGAAATATTTTGTTGAAGACCATATAAAAAAGTTGATGCTTGTTGTTCGACTTATGAATGTTCAATATGAAGATGTTTTTTGCATATTATTTCCTTATATGTTTGAAAACAAGGCTTCAATCTGGTTCTTTTCTCTAGCTCAAGATTCTATTACTAGTTGGAATGCATTTGAAATTGCTTTTTTTGAAAATTTTGGAGAAGAAGAAACTCCAAAAACCTTAGTTATAGATATTTCAAGAATTAAAATGGAAGCTAAATAAAAGATAAAATATTTCAATAATGATTTCTTACTTTAATGAATAAAATTCCTCAATATTCCAAGGTTGTTGAAGACGTTTCCATTGAATTCTATAATTCATCCCTCCTTGTTTCCATGACAATTTTTGTTAAGAGGGATGAGAAAAGTACTCTGGAAGCAACATTTTAAAGAAGCCATTAAAGTTGAGAAGGACATGTTGAGTCTAAAAGGTAACCATGGGGTTGAATCTTCAAAAGAAAAAGGTAATACTAAAACTAAGACAACTACAAACAAGCCCTTTGTAGATAAGAAGGACTATGATTCCACAGACATGGAGGCCCTCCAGAGAATTTCTAAGAAACTCTCCAATGAGATAATTGATTTAAAGAATAATTGTGGAGAAGGATCCTCTAATCCCAAGAAATTTTTTAAGTTTCAACCCAAGAAAGAGAAGAGCACTCCTCCTACCAATAAGACCACTCCCCCTTGTTTATAAGGTATTAACATGGAATATTTTTATCAATCCTTCCAATCTTGGGAAAGTGTAAAAAAAACTAAATCTAAAGATGAATGGGAGGGGGAATATGAACAGCATGATCAATTTTATGATCCCAAGGAAAAAAAGGAAAAACACGTGAATTCTTTTTGGGATATCTCATTTGTATTAGGAGAATAAGAAGAAGATGTTGAAGAAACACATATGTATCAAAATGCAGTAACCACGAGGAGTGCAAGTAAGGAATCATCTTCCAACCCCCCTTCCTCTTATAAAACTACTAAGACTATACCCAACACTTAGAAGACACCCTCTCATCAAAATAATATTACTTCTTCTACCCCTCCATCCAAATTGGATTAGGATTTTTTGGAATATTTCAAAATAACTAAGGCTAATATTTCCCTATTTGAACTTATGAAGCTACCTCATATTCAAGAGAATTTCATTAAAACTATGCAAGGTACCACTTCCAAGTGTATATTTTAAGCTTGTACAATAAACTGTTGCAAATTAATTCTTAATAAAAACATAAAAGATACAATGGAACACACACATTACACAAAGATTTTTACCCTGGAAACCCAAACTGGGAAAACTAGTAACTTGTTTAGAGTCACACCTCTAATATTCTATTCATCATATTCAATGTTTACAATGCAATATACATATAGGATCCTACAGAATCCAAAACCCCTAATCCATTGACCCATATTATTTAACAACCCTAATTCCTTAACCATAATTATAAAACCATCTACAAAACACATGCACTGAAAAACCGCCAAAAATGGATGGAAAAAAATCACCAAAAACAAACCAATTTTTTTTCTCGGGGGCTTCTGCCCCTAAATCCCTGCAAACCTTTTGGTAGGGGCGTGAAAAGAACCCCCAGACCCCCTTTTTTCCCATATCAGTGTACAACACATGATATGAATTTCACAAAGAATATAACACATACAAAACACCAATTAGACTTACTCTTGTTTGGAAGAGTGTTTCTGACCAATATGTGGGCCTCGTTGCCACTCTAAAATATTTACTAATATAAATATGAGAACAAAATTTCCTCAAATGAATTAAAATATGAACTAAATACTATATTAAAATTATCTAAACTATGTTAATATAACTTTATTCTAACCTATCCTATCTTGATCAGGAATAAACTAACTATATGAGTATAGTAAAAGATAATACCACTAGAACTAGAAATAATCCATGTATACCAATGGTAGGTGATATAACAATGCTACAGATACATTAACAATTATTTGTAGGATGCATTCATAATATCATTTCTATACTCATAAGGAAACATATGAAAACATGAATAAATAAAATAGAGTGAAGAAATAGTTCATATAACATATTCCCATGTTACTCTACAAAAAAAAATTGCACAAAGAGAAGTCTCATATAAATCTATCCAAATCACAATTTCCAGAATGCCTATTTCTTTATATTCGCTCCAAAGTAATAGTACCATATTTCATTCACAAATGTAAACAATCTTATTTACTTCATAGTAGTCTCTTTTATAAAACAAGATAGGTTGTTAACATTCTATAACTTTCATCATGTCAAATGATAGTTACAATATTTCATTTCATATTATGGATTAGGATTTTAAAAATTTCATGTGATTGAAACAAAGAGAAACTTATACAAAATACAATGATCAAGAATTCTTTGAGAGATGCATGTTGTCTATGTATTCCTTCCATAGCTTGTAGTCCTTCAGGATCACATCTACTCTGCTTAGTTGCATCTTCTCTAGATATATGTCATTGTCACAAATATTGGTTGTTACTTCCATATTTAGATTCTCCTATGTATTTTGAATGAATTCCCTAGCTAGTGTGATCAATGTAGATATCTTCACGAGATGCTCTTTCAGGACTTCCTTATTTACTTTAATGATTTTTTTGATAGCTTATTGGATGATATTTCTTTTATTCTTCACAATTTCTATCTTTAATTCAACTGGGGTTCCTCTTCAAGGTCTGTCATCACATACATTCCAAACTCTTCAAGCAAGCTATCAGAGGCATTCCATAATATTTTGCATGCCTTGTTGAATTCTTTGTGTGTTTTCTTAATATCATTCATGAGGGGTTTCTAGTTATTAAAGAGGACCCAGTATTAATCTTTTTCCTGGATGCATAGACTGGTAATATATTAGGTGGATTATCATACATACTTTTCCATTCTATAATTTTATCAAGGCATTTTGATACCTCTTATATTTTATCCTTATGTTTTCTAACTGATCATTCAGCATGATTTGGTCTTCCATGTTCTTATGAATTTCATTCAACATGCAAAAAAATTATTTTTGTACAGTCATGAGTTCTTCATTAGCATCTATGGCCTCCCCTTTAATAGTTTCTAGGATGAGGGTTCGTGGTTGGTTTTTTTCTATGGTCTTTTCAAGGACCCAAATATCTTGTTCCAACTTTAGGACTTTGTGCTCCAATGTTTCATTGTATTTTCTTACCTCCAGGCATTCTGCTTGTAAGATAAACATTTCTTGTGCATGTTTCTTCTTCAGTTGTTATAATTCTTGTGAGTGGGTGAGATTAAGAGCTTCCAATTCTTTTTGGTGTAACCTATGATTTATGATATCTCTTTTCTCAATCTATGCATTCAACCTATCCTTCTAAATTTGTAAGTCCTTCTACATTTATTCTTTGTAAAGTTGTTCTGCAGTGTTAGGATCTTTCCTAAATTTATTGACTAGGCTATATTTGATGGTGTTTAGAGCTCCTTCAAGCTAAGCTACCCTAGTCCTAGATATATCCAATGCCTCACTCAACTCATACACCGATATTACATTTACACCTGCAAATGCATTAAGGGTTGAAGAATTATGTATTTCATTTTCCTCAGGGTCTGGGCCTACCTTCCATTTAATATTCCTCTCAGAAGGTTCTTGAATGAGGACAGATTCTCCCTTTTTTCTCTTAGTTGACCTTTTCTCAATTTCCTTGGTATTATTATTGTAATAATACTCACCCACAATGACTACACCATTGTCCAGTTCTAGTACCTGATATGAATAGGAAAAATTTCTTGGGATGGCCATTAGAGGAGTGCATTCTTCTACAGGGATATTAACTATAATTGCACTAGGGATTATTGCAACTCTGTTTAATTCATCTAGTTTTTTATTTTTCTCATGTTCTTCTTCTTCCTATGCTTTCTTCCTTGCCTTGGATTCATCTTCCTTTTTATTTTCTTCTTCTTCTTTCTTTCTTTTCTCTTTAGCTTCAAAAACTATTATTTTCTTCTCTATCTCTTCCTTTTCAACATTCATTTTATTCTCTTAAGAATCTTTCCTTAGGGCTTCATCCTTTTTCTTCTTTTCATCTTTATTGGTGTTCTTATTTCCCTTTTCCTTTGTCTTCATTTCTAGATCTACTCATATTTTAACCTCTCTAGTACTTCTTTGAAACATAAATCTCCTTTGAAGAGGTCTTAAACAAATTTTACTTCATGGATAATTGGGTGGGTCAACTTGACTCATTTTAAATGGTCATACAATATATTGTGGGGATCATTCCCTTTGATATTTCCTTTGCATAAAAATATCTTCTATAGTGTTTCATTTTCCTTGTCATCATGGGGTTTATTATTTAGTGTATATATTCCTATGTACAATGGGAAATTGGGTGAATATTTCTTGTTCTTTTATTACATATATGTTGTGATCCCTTGTCCCACTATCTGGTAGGAAACATCTCTCGCTAACAATTTATTAGGCACATATTTGGGTAAGAGGTGTGGTGGCCCAAAAATTCCATAAACCCTGATGTAAGTGTAATACTTCTTTACATACCAATCTCCAATTTCTCTTAGGGTTGTTATGGTTGTTACACATCAAAATGACACAATTAAATACCTCACCCTAAGTGTCGCAAGTGTCGTATACACCTTAGTAAGTGTCACATGCACTTTTCTATGTGTTTATATGTGTTTTAACCCCTTGAAACCATCAAAGAACATTTTCCATGATCCCTAAGTCATATTGGAGGAAGAAACCCATCATTTCAAGGCCATAAACACACTTTTTACTTGAACAAATGACCATTTTGGGGCATTTTTAAAGGGTAGAGCCCCCCTGGCCATGTTGGGGGAGTGCTACCCCATAGATCAGTTCCCTATTTACCTTATTTATGGAGCGTTGATATAGGAGCAACGCTCTATCTCCAACTAGAGGGGAGCATTGATTTTGGTTAGAGGAAAATTTGAAGAATCCCGCCTCCCAACCCTATAAAAGGATGTCATTCCAAGGTGAAGGGAGGACATACAGATATATCAAACTTATGATCTTGGGATTCATGCAAGGGTCTGAACGAGGAGAAATTGGAGTAGTGTTGCATCATCATCCATGTTTGTAAGTATTCTCTTTGGGTTCTCATTTTAATATACTTGGACTATTTCCTTCAAGCTTGTGTATTCTTGCATGTGCTTGTCTATTGTTCCTTCAATCTTTGTAGATGATTTTTTTTTATCTAATATTGTATAGTAGGATTTCTTTGTTTCTCTTTGTTGTCTATTGCATTGCAGTTATCAAGTTGTGCTAAGGAGTTTAGAGATCAAGCTTAGATTGGAAGTAGTGAGGACAAACTTTGAAACTAGGTGCATCACACCTTTTCTCCCTCTCTCTCTCTTTCTAATTAGTTAAACTAAATTCAAAGGGATGTTAGTGCCCACTTGTTTTTTTATGTCTTGGTATTAGGGGTCTGTAATCCAAGAGAAATTTCACCTATCCATAGGGGAATATTTTTGTAACAAAAATTGGCGACTCCACTAGGGAAGGACATTGACTTGTCTTTCCTTGGATCATCTGAGATTTTGCTAAGCTTTAGATATTATTTGTTGTTTCTTTCTGATCGAATCCCATTTCTCTCTTCTTCATTGAAGATTTCACAGAGTCTTTGGAAAAGTTTTCTTAGTTTTTAGCCTTTTTTATGAGTTTTTGGGAAGGGAAGTGCTCCTCTACTGTGTACACCAAAGCGCTAATCTAGGATCAACATTGCTCCATAGTGTATACCATAGCGTTGTAGGACTTTGTCCCTTTGGAAACAACAACATTGATCTCATTTTTTAGGTTTTCCTACCCCTTTCTGCTCATTGTTTCTTAGCTTGATCCTAAGGGGATTTTTTCTTAGATGCCTTTGAATACTCTTGAATTTGTTTTGCTAAGAGTTGGGAATTTATCACTCATTTATGTTTATCCTTTGAGTTTGTAAATTTTATTTTAGTTGTGGTCCCCTTGGGTTAACATGATCCCTTGGTTATTTTTGCCTTTTGAGTTTATCTGATCTTTGTCTTGTAAATCTTTCAGATTGCTTGACTATTTAGGATTGTTCATCAACTAATGTTTGCAAAGGATTCTTGGTATTGAGCCTTCTTTTCTTCATTTGAAACATCTCACTTTTTTGGATCATTAGGACTCTTATGACAGCCTAACTTGATTTTTGTTTCTTGCTACTCATCGTTTGAGGATTTTCATGAGTGTTTATCTTCTTTCTCTTTTCCATATTTGAGTTCTTGATTGAACGAGTTATCATACTTGTTTCTTTCAGTTCTCATTATCCTTTGACTGAATTATTTGTTTGAAATATTTTTTCTTCGTGTCTTTTGCATCTACATCCAACTCTTTCATTTTGATTGAAAGTAATGAAGCATTAAAGGATTTGAATTTTCTTTCTTTTAAAAACAAATAAAGAATATAATTGTGTTCTTTCTTTTGGGTAGTGTAAAATATTGCATTTAGAAAATTGCATTTGGGAATTGGGTGTTTTTGTTGAAGAAAGTTGAACCTCTTCTCCATCTCGTATGTAGGATTCATTGAAGAAATATATTTGCATCTCATTATTCTGCATTCTTTTGGAGTTGAGTCTAAAACATCACAAGTTTCAATTTCTCACCCTTGAGTAAACAACCACCCTAAAATGAAGCTCTTATAAAATTGATTCGACACTTTTATATTATCTAGTAGTGAACCTACATTAGCTTAAAGTGTAGGGATTTGGAATAGGTTGTGAGGATAACTTTCCAAAGCCATTAGACAAACATAGAATCTTGTGCTAGGGAGCGGTAAATCCAATTGTTCGTATAAGCATAGTCAGGATCCCCCTCTCACACAGGGGTTAAACACGAGGTCATGTGCGGGAGAGAAATGAAGATTTCTCCTCTGAAGATTAACCCACGTAGCAGAAAGATCGTATATTGGGGGTTCTTCTTGAGAAATGATTGTTTTGATTTGGTCTCGGAGCTTCGTGAATCCCAAATCTGTTCAAGGTTCTCAGTAGTATTCTGGTCCACTTGTCTTTAGTTCTCTTGAAGAATTTTAGACATGTTATCCTACCCATGCGTTCCTTCCCAACTGTTGATTGTACCTGCCCGAAGGCTGACTATGAGTTGGTAATCTTAGTGGACTATATCTATAGGCTTGATACACAAGGTGACGGTGAAGGGGAGTCTTCGATGTACCTAGGTCAGACGTTGGTAAAAATCACTCGGGCTCCTTAGAGGGTACACCCACGGGTAAAAATGTGTGGCAACTTGCACCAAGGTGTAAGTCTGTTAAGCAAGTCGCCAACATCACTGATCCACCCGCTCTATCCCAACCCCTTCCTATATTGATCTTGTGATGTTGGATTTCATCACCAACTAGTGGTTTCATTGTGGGAAGGTTTGTTTGATTTTTTTCTTCTTATATTTGTAGCGTGTGATGTTTTTTTTCCTTAGTGGACCTTAGGTCGAGTCAGTGTCAATGGCATCAATTCTTGGGAGTACCAACAAAGGAACCTCTTTTCCCAAGGAACCTTTCACTTTTCCTTCTTTCAGAAACATTGGTCCTTCGTGCATTTCCACATTGAGTCTTCTGGGACTCCCTATCGAGTTATCGATTTAGTTTTTCCCCACTCCGGTGATATTGACCTTTCCCAGTGCTTTGAATACACCTAATGCTTCAGATGTAGTCACACAACCAACTAATCAACCTCATGTTGACCTTTCTCCTTCTTCACCCATCAGGTCTCCTTCCCTTTTTCCTTCTTCGCCTAGTGAAATCTCTAAAGCAAGTAGCAAGGTTGATAAGAAGAAGAAGAAATGGAAGGGGAAGAAGAAGAAGAATCGGAAAGAGATCAAGCCTCCAACTGCATCAGGGCAGGTTGGATCCGAGCAACCAACTACTATTAATTGTACTAGGAGTTTTGATAAAGTCGACAAGTATAAAACGAAGAATCCTAAACCCAAATTCCCTTAGAAGCTTTGTAAGGGTGACCAATTTCTAATGGATTTACCTGGTCTCCAAAAGGTATTAGAAATGTGGTCTTCCACGTCATCATCCCCTGTTGAACATGCTAGTGACACCCCGTCAACTAATGACATTAAGGTTGGTAAGAAGAATATAACTGTCAAATTTCCTTGTATGTTATGCGAAGGTGATCATTACTCTCACCTTTTCCCTCATATGGACGAGGCTTCTTATCTTTTGTAAAAGATTCAAATTCCAATTGGTTATTGTAAGATCTCTTCCAACCTTTCATTAGTTTATGGATTGGTCAATATGGTTCCATCCCTGGTCAGTGTGGTTGATCAGGTGGTCAATTTGGTTTCATCCTCAGTCGAACCACTAACCCAAGTAGTTGATCCAATTACGTCATCGATCAACCCAACTCTTCATCTGAAAAATAAAACACAAGTGACTAATCCAGTTTCATCATCGATCAACCCCACTGTTCATCTGAAGAGTGCCAAAATGGTCTATCCAGTTTCCTCATTGATTGATCCCACTCCTCCCTTGAAGAGTGCAACCAAAGTGGTTGATCTAGTTCTGTCATCGGTCGATCCCACTCCTCATTCAAAGAGTGAGGATTTATCTCAGGTCTACTTCATTAATATTGATTCACCTGGAAAAGGAGGCACTCTTCCCATCCCGATGGCACCCACGCAAGCAATAAGATGATTTCTATTAATTGGAATCATTCGACAAAACCCCGTCTTCCTTCTTACGTGCATTTACAAATCACCATGCATGTTTGTGATAGGAATATTCCTAACACTATAATAGATGAAGGTTCTTATGTTAGCATCCTATCCATGAATGCTTGGCAAGATTTTGGTTCCCCGCAGCTTGCGTCTGTGACTCAAAAATTTTTGACCTTTGACAGAAGAGTTGTTCAATATTTAGGGATCCTTCCTTAGTTTTCGGTTACTTTCAGAGGAGAAAAGGTCTACATAAATGTTATGGTAGTTCACGACCCCTTGGACTTTAACTTTCTCCTCGGGAAAGACTATGTCTACGTTATGAGAGATTTTTTATCCAGTCTCTTTCGAGTGATATGTTTCCCTCACAACAGAAACATAGTAACGATTGAACAACTTTGATTCATTGACCCTCATTTGATGGTCAACCATCTACATTCCCTAAACGGTCCATACATGTCTGCGATGTCCACCCCACCACAAGTCAGTTATGTAAAGAAATTGCCCATGCATTCAACCCCTCATGAGAGGGAATCTCTCTCTTATCTTGAATTAGATCTGGTAGTTGACATGGTCATCTCTTCAATAAGGCTATTAGAGAGAGATCTCTATACCCTTATCAAGGTTGTCGACATGTATTCCTTCTGGAGTGTTCTTTCTCCATCTAGCAAAGGTCTCCTAGAAGCCATTGTTGATGTTTGTCCCTTGACATGTATTCCTTCCAGAGAATTGTCCTCTTGGAATCCATGATCTAGGAGAGGTTTTGAGCATAGTTTTTCTTCTCTATGGAAAGCTTGTTAAAAAATGAAATAGAGGTTTTGAGCATAGTTTTTCTTCTCTGTGGTAAGCTCATTAAAAAATTAAATAGAGGTCTTGAGAACATTTTTTTCTTCTCTATGGTAAGCTTGTTAAAAAATGAAATGGAAGCTACAAGCATAGTTCATTGTCTCTGTCAAGATCGTTAAAAAATGAAATATACTTGCCTCCATTACAATTGATTCTCACTCTGGATTGAGTACTTGAACATTCTTTTCCTCCACCTAGTGAAAATGTTTCCATTAGTAACCAGAAACCTAAATGAGGAAAGAAGAAGAATCATCGGAGAAAATGACACTTGGGGGACAAGTCTCCAACTACTGGACATAATGCTGGAGTAAAACTGCCAACTTATGCCAAAGAAATACACACTACTAGGAGTGATCCTCATTCGAAGTTCATTCCCATCGTAACATAGTAGTATTTTTATATAAAAAGCTGAGTATTTGTTCTTTCTTATTCTCATAAATACATGAGAATAATTTATTGAGCTTAGTATTTTTTCTTTCTCATGCTCGTAAATACATGAGAATGTGACCGAGTATACTTTTATCACTTTTTTGGGCTCGTAAAGGTTATATGAAAAAGGAACCCCCTGGAGTTTCCATTAAGATCTTTTCAAACTCACTAAACATGAAAATATTGTCGAGTGATATTGCTTCCTTTCACACTTGTTAAATGTTTGAATGGGCATCTTTCGAGTGATAGTTTATCTCTTTTTCAGCCTCGCGAGACTAATTAAGAAAAAGGAACATTCTAATCAAGCATGATTAAAAAAGTTCTCCCCTTTATTGTTTTACACTTTTTTCAGGCTTGGGAGACTAAATTTATGAAAAATTCATTCATGGAATCATCTTTAATTTCTTTTCAGACTCTCTAAACATGAAAAAACAACGAGTTTTCCTTCTCTGGACTTGCTAAACTACACATTGAAGGACCCATATGGGAACAAACCCTTACTTCTTCCGGTTCGTTAAATAAAGTAAGATGAACTTATCAAAGGTGAGTTATATCGAGCATCTATTACCCTTCTCGAGCTTGTTAAATGAAAAAGAGGTACTCATCTATCTGGGTGCGGGAAATATTGAAAGAAGTGGGTCAAGTTTTTGGGAATCCTTTATGGCATCTATTGTCTCCCTTGAACACGACACCTATTTGTATCTCATCTTATAGTTGGGTAATCCACTTGTCTCTGATTCATACCAATTCCATGTTTCGCCACACTTTTTCATCCAATCGAAGTGTGCTCTTATTATCGTCACATTACATTGTTGGTACTCGTCGAGTCAATGTTTCCAAGTCATTTTTCGCGCCTCATCATGTTCAAGGCAATTTTCACTTCAAACCATCCATCTACAGTATTTCCAGTTTCCATATCCTATGTCAGTCCATACTCATTCGATTCACCATATTACATCACTTTCTTGTGTCAGTTTCGTGTCGATGATGGGGAATACATCAAGGCCCTCCTTCAATGATTATTTTCCTATCAACTTCAACACATCATACGAGAATTAGACTTAGAAACTAGTTAGTACCTTGGGATCTGCATGCCTCAATGGCATGCCTCCTTACTTCCGAAAATAGGTTTACATCATTGACCTCTGATCGGATGATTCCACAAATGTTTTACCTCAGATCATTTATTCACATTCATTGGAATGTACTAGTGTACCTTGGGATTCATTGACATCATTGGTGATTTCCCTCACACTTGTTAATGATTTACCTCAATCATTGGTAATCAAGTGATTTCTACCATGTTCGACATCAAATCATCTATTCACATGGCTAGATTGTACCACATCAGGATTGGGACGAAGACCCTAGGTTGAGAATTCGCTATGTTATCTTCTTTTCCCATGATGCGAAGGAGATCATTTGTGCATGTTGATATATATATTGTCACATAGATACACATTGTATTGATCTGTGGCTATGTTTGTATCATATCGTAGCTCCACTGTGTATTTTTCATGGCTATGATCAATTCAAGTCATGAAGGTATGGATCCACATTGTATCTCCAGTGGCCATATCCTTAGTTAGTATTTTTCATAGATCCGCAATGTATTGGCCAACGGTCATTCTTTGAGCTATTTGTATTTCAAGCATATGTATGTTTGCCTCAGAAATGGAACATGTTATCACTCCAAGAAACTCTTTGGGGTTGTAGGCCAAAGATGCTTGGTAACTCAAGAATATGGTAAATTTGGTATGCTTAGATCAATGGGATAACTCAATGGCTAATGAGAAGAAAAACTTATCATGCATTCAAATACGACAATGCTTTTAGAAATTAATGATCAAACAAAGTAATGGAAATAGCGTATCAAGAACACTAGTCTAGATAACCAAGTACATTAGCATGCAGGGTCGTACAAGATAGTAAGAGATCCTTTAATTCAAATTCATGAGCTAAATAAGAAGATGACAGTTCTTAAAAGATGAGCTAAACTGAATCAAAGTATAGAGTAATGCAACACATGAACAAATCTGACATTGGTAGCAAAAGAGGACTGTGATTCATATCAAGATAAGAGTCTAAGTACATGAGCCAAAATGTATCCAGGATTGAACCCTTTGTTCCTCTATTGTCTTTGGCTTTATAGCTTTACAATGTATAGATCCCATCCTATGAAAAGGGATCTAGGATACTAAAAATAGCATAACATAAAACTAATTGTCAGCTCTAAAGGAACAAATCCTTTATTAAAGGAAATCAAACCATATCTAAACTGAAGTCTTCGACAGTTGCAAAAAGTATTCAACATCCTTCAATGTGATGACAAGGCAAAAAATCTTCAAAGGCTGAAAGATAAGGTGAAAAAAAATGCCATCTGGAAAGATAGATCATTCTTGCCATAAATAAGTAACAAACTTTATCTCTTTCATCTTGTTGGCACCTCAAAAACTAGAACAACACTTTGAAGTAGATCCTCTTAATTATAACTTTGACTTATAAATCATCTCCATGCTCTGTAAGATAATAAAACTTCGATATGGGAAAAATTTACTCTTTTTCTAGCCATCTCAGGTTTCACCAACTATTTTTCCTTACGATCTGCTAGTTAGCTGGTGAAAGCTCTGCTTTTCATCAGCTAACTAGTTATAATTTTGCCTTTTGCGCTGGTAAAAACTCTCTTTTGGTCAAAACAAATATTTGAAATGGGTATACATATGCATAAATGAATGCCATCGAATTGTGTAACTGCAGCCTGGAAATATGGAACCGATCTTCCCCATTTAGAAAACAACCTTTAACATGTTTATTCTAGGAAATCATGAGCCAATCCAAATATTTTATGGATACTCTCAGCCTTGTTATCCATGCATACAATGCCCCAAATCCTGTGCTGTGATCATAACACTTGGGACTATATAAAGAATTATGTGTCCTATTGGAATGGAGCTATGCCTCTTCACCAGATCATGAAAAATCATACCAGTCATTCTCAGAACCTGAAGAAATGAAAAACCTTCTTTATTTTTGGAGCTCATTGCAAAGATTACCAGAAGGACTTCTAAAGGGTTTCTGTCTTCAGATATCACCATCGAAAAAATCTCAAGAGGTCGCAAAGGTGATTGAAGATTATCAAAACACCATTGTTTTTATTTTCCCAGGGTATCAAGCTATTTGGCGAGCAACATGAGAACTCTTTAAAATTTCTGAACTGCTTTTAAGATTTGTTGCACTACTTTCCAGGGGTTTGCTTGGATTTCGTGAGTCCAAAATAATGACAGATACATAAAAATTGAGTCACAATTGAAATCTATGAATGCACTGTAGATGGCTCGAAGGGATAGAGCCAGATGTTCAATCTCATTCCATGAGGAAGTTTATTGATGGCTGGGAGTTCCTCTTGCTAACATCTATTCACACAAGGCATATATTCTTGAACGAGGGTTAAATGGACATGCAATCATTATGGAAGACAATGGACAGTTAGTGAAACAGGTGGAAATCATTATGGATCTCCTCATAAACAGCTCAGGAATAAACATGTTAAAGGTTGTTTTCTAAATGGGGAAGATCGGTTCCATATTTCTAGGTTGTAGTTACACAATTCGATGGCATTCGTTTATGCATATGTATACCCATTTAGAAGATTTGTTTTGACCAAAATAGAGTTTTCACCAGCGCAAAAGGTGAAATTATAACTAGTTAGCTAATGAAAAGTAGAGATTTCACTGGCTAACTAGTAGATCATAAGGAAAAATAGCTGGTGAAACCTGAGATGGCCAGAAAAAGAGTAAATTTTGCCCAGATCGAAGTTTTATTATCTTACAGAGGATGGAGATGATTTATAAGTCAAATTTATAATTAAGAGGATCTGCTTCAAACTGTTGTTCCAGTTTTTGAGGTGCCAGCAAGATGAAAGAGATAAAGTTTGTTACTTATTTATGGTAAGAATGACCTGTCTTTCCAGATGGCATTTTTTTTTACCTTATCTTTCATCCTTTGAAAATTTTCTGCCTTGTCATCACATTGAAGGATGTTGAATACTTTTTGTAGCTGTCGAAGACTTCAGTTTAGATATGGTTTGATTTCCTTTAATAAAGGATCTGTTCCTTTAGAGTTGACAATTAGTTTTATGTTATGCTATTTTTAGTATCCTAGATCCCTTTTCATAGGATCTGATCTATACATTTTAAATCTATAAAGCCAAAGACAATAGAGGAACAAAGGGTTCAATCCTGGATGCATTTGGGCTCATGTACTTAGACTCTTATCTTGATATGAATCACAGTCTTCTGCTACCAATGTAAGATTTGTTCATGTGTTGCATTACTCTGTACTTTGATTCAGTTTAGCTCAACTTTTAAGAACTGTCATCTTCTTATTTAGCTCATGAATTTGAATTAAAGGATCTCTTACTATCTTGTATGACCCTGCATGCTAATGTACTTGGTTATCTAGACTAGTGTTCTTCATACCCTATTTCCATTACTCTGTCTGATCATTGATTTCTAAAAGCATTGTCTTATTCGAATGCATGACAAGTTGTTCTTCTCATTAGCCATTGAGTTATCCCATTGATCCAAGCATACCAAATTTACCATATTCTTGAGTTACCAAGCATCTTTGGCCGACAACCCCAAAGAGTTTCTTGGAGTGATAACAAATTGGCGTCATTGTCGGGGAGAGGAGATCAAAGCTCAGCTTCCCTGGGAGAAAACATAGATCCAGCTTTGATGATAGACAAAGCTTGGACACTACATTGGTTGTAATCATCTATCTGGTGACTCCATGAAATACGAATTCAGTGGCGACTCCATGAAGACAGATCTGTTGGTGACTCCACTAATATATAAATGAACCAGATCTTAGCAAAGATGTATGCGTTCTGCAATTTCTCAAGTATTTCTGGTTACCCTCATCCAGTACCTAGTAGAGATGAAAGGGAACACAGCCTTCCCATATTTCGAGGAGAAAAATGGGAAGTACCAGCTGAACATTTGTTGGATTTTCATGAGTTTATTCATCGGCTCCAGATCATACATGAAGATGTTAAGATTAAAATTTTCAAGTATTCATTAGAGGGGATAGCCCTTGATTGGTGCAGTTCTCTTCCATCTTCAAGCATTCACTCATTGGCAAGTTTTCATTATGCTTTCCATTTGTTTTGTAAAGATGAATTTCCAGTTGAAGGTCTCTTTGAAGATTGTTGTGATGAATTTGATAAGCATGTTCAGCAGGAAGTAGTATTTTCTTCTATTTGTCAAGATGAAAATTATGTTGTTAAGGAAGATCTTCATGATACAAATAAGAATTGCATAGCTGTAAATGCATCAAACCTTATCTCTATTACACCTACTGCCTTTGATTTACATGAAGAAACAGTTAGAGAAGAAGTTTTTTCTGAACCTTTTCAAGAGGTTGCCTACGATATGTTTTCACCTGTGATTGGGGAGAAGGAGGTGAAGATTGTCTATCTTTCTTTGTATGATTTAGGAGTTTTTTGCTCACCTATTGTTGATAAGTATGCATATGCAGTAGAGCAGACCCTTACTTCAAAGGATGTTGATTTTAACAACAACTATCCCATATATGACATTTATGAATCTAATTTTGACGAGCCTTTTTCTTTGCCTATAAAGGAACGACATCATGTAGTAATCATCCATTCCATGTTTGCAAAAGATATTGAATATGATGAGTTTAATCTGGCCGAAGATTTCAAGTCTTCTCTTCTGTTTATAACGCCTCATAAACAAAAAATTGAAATCACCTACGAAGAAGATATCTCTCATCATGATCAAGAAATTGTTGATCCACATTATGATAGCCATGAGGATGCCTTTAACATTGTATCAAATTCATTTATTAAAGATGTATGTCATGATGATCAGATTGTTTCTTTCGAAACCTTTAAACATGATGATCAGATTATTCCTTCTAAAAACTTTGAAGATGTTGAGTAGATTGACATATCAGTAGAAGACAGTTTCATCTCTGCAACAGATAGTAAGGACAGCTTTCAGTTTTTTGATTTGCAGACACAGGGGAATTGCATCACACATGAAGAAGAGGATGATGAAGGCAGTTTAGAGTTTCCATATTTGCAAGGACTGTCTAATCTTCATCTAGAACATCAGGAAGATTGCAACAGATACAACGAGGAAGATGATGTGCTGAGAGGTTCAAATCAACAGTTGATTTTTCATTCTCTTTCGACAGAAGAAGAACAGTTTACATTCAACATTGAGACTAGTGAAAACAATCAGTAGCTGCAACACAGTAATTTGGATCGGCAGCTCAAAGAGGTATTTATTTATGACATTTATGACCCTGTTGATGACACTGGCTTGAGACTAGAAAAATAGGCAATTCTAGCTTAAATTTGATGAAGGTACTCAAAATTTACTAGTACATTTTGATCGCTAACAAGCCATATATTAATATTGTTTGATGGTTGTTTGCAGCTTCTGTCAGGTTCTCCAACTCCACACCCTTGCATTGAAGAATATGTAAAGTGTTTCAGCCATCATTTTCTCTTCTAACATTACACTTTAGGGGGCATACTGTTACACATAAAAAATKCCACACTTAAGTACCTCACCCTAAGTGTCGCAAGTATCATAAAAGTGTCATATGCACCTTGGTAAGTGTCACAAGTGTCATCAAGTGTTGTATGCACCTTAATAAGTGTTGAATACACTTTATATGTGTTTTAACCCCTTGAAACCATCAAATAACATTTTTCATGATCCCTAAGTCATATTAGAGGAAGAAACCCATCATTTCAAGGCCAAAAACACACTTTTTACTTGAAAAATCGACCATATTTTGAGAATTTTTGAAGGTTATCACCACCCTAGCCATGTTGGGGGAGCTAT
>ML794558.1:105059-122010 GCA_009831015.1 Picea engelmannii
TTCAAAATATTCATTCTCTACTCTGAACTTCTCCATAAATGATTTGTTCAATGACACCATTGGCCCTAGGGTTTGATACATGATTCTTATGTATTCTAGGTTTAGAGAATCAATCAGAACTTTGGATTCATTGACTATGTGGATGTGTTATTTTTGAGGTGTGTAAAACACTAATGTGCAACATCATTATACAGGAACAACATAAGGAAGGTTGTGATAGTGTGGATTCCACTCTTCTTGATATTCTAATATGCTTCAATTTATTCATAAATAGATGGGAAGTATCCAATTTGGAAGATGCGATAAATCTCATCATACCTCAGACAATGCCCTCCCCCATTGAAGAAACTGTTGTCTGCGATCATAATCGAGTGTAGATTGTTAATAGGGGGAAGCACAATAGTTGTTGGGTTCTTTTCCTTCATGGTTTTCACGTGAGACATTTTGTTTTCTATGATTTGTTGTTACACACAATATTAGAGTCAAAGTATTGTATAATTAATCACCAATAACATTATAATTGAAATCATATGATAGACATACCAGTCAATAAGAATGTTGTTAGAGAGATGGAATTGGTTGTTGGTGTGAAAATTATTTCTGACAGTGCAGTGGTCCGAAGGAGTCATCAAAAGGGTTCTTTCGAAGTGTTTGAAGATCTCAATTTCTTCCAATGACGATTCTTCTAGGAATAGTCGTTTCTACCTCATGAAGTGTGTCAGAGGAACAAGGGCATCGTATTCACTCTTGTGTATTAACATGTATATTGTTTACCATTTAACATTTTCATTTATAATCCTTGACTTTAACCATTGGAATGGGTCGTTGGATAGAAGGAAGTTGTATTGAAGAGGTAACCTCGAAATATAACTTTCGACAGTATTGTCGGAAGAATCTATCAGAAGGTAGGTGTTGGAGGATGTACTCGAGGTGCTTAACATTTTTTCTAACAAGATTAATTTCCAAAAATACTGTTGGAAGAGAGGTGTCCGAAAAATAAAGGTGGCACATAATATTTTCTCTGATGGAGAAACCTTCTGACAATACTATTGGAACATGCTTATCGGGACAATGCTATTGCAGGATGCAAGTGTAATAGATCATTGTATGTTCTGACAATGATTCCTCTAAAAGTGTGCATCAATGAAAAAAGGGTATACAAAGTGTATCATACATAGAAAATTTTCTATGGTTTATAAACTACAATAGAGAATCTGGTGAGGGACCCACCTGTTAGCGCTCAATTTTTACTTAAAATTTTAAAGAATCTTTAACATATCTGTGCTTGATTTGTTGACTTCCCAGGTATTTTTCCATTCGTCACAGTCTTGGAATCTTCCATTGAGCCTTGACAAACCTGATTTGATCTCTTTTGCCTAGAAATCCTCTGACTTTTCCCTCTTAACCTGCAATAAAAAAAACAAAAATAAACTGTATTGAATCTCAAGCCCTAGTTCTATGATTTTTAGATTTTCAAATATAAAAATATGAAATATATATATATATGNTGTGTGTGTGTGTGTGTGTGTGTGTGTGTGTGTGTGTGTGTGTGTGTGTGTGTGTGTGTGTGTGTATCATAAAAAATGTGGTGTTTTCTTTAAAAGTGTCCTAACCCTAAGTCACACTACACATTAAATATAGTGCATATGCCAAGCTCTACATACTATACATATGGAATTTTTTAAAGGCCAAACTAGGCCTCTAGAGTTTATGGCTTTTAACAAAATTTTGGGGAACCCATAGGCCCAATTCTCAAGTCAACACACAAATCCAAAAGCAATCATTGAACTCCATATTCCATTCACCTCATCGATATATCAATATAAGCCTCAACGCATATAAAGTTCATATCCTCTACAATCCTAATGCATGTGGGATTTAGTTTATGAGAAAATAAAAAATAAATAAAATCCAATACACAGACAGTTGCCAGGTTCCCGATTTGTAGGCAGAGGAATGGATGTGCAGTTGTCATATGATTGAGGATAGATCATATTTTGGAGCGTTTGATAGATCGAAGGCATCAGGCCACAAGGAAGAGCCATGAAAAGGTATCATCGCCAGTAAGAAGTGGATCACAGCCCAATCAATTTTGACAAGGTATTCTGCAAATGCTAACATGAAGCTAATTACAGTTTTGACATAGGCGATGGGGAGAATTGAAATGGATTCCATAGAGAATCAACAGTTGCATGTTTGTGGTGTCAATTTATCAAGGTTTGCAAGAGTTAAATCTAGATTTCTATATAGCAAAGGAAGAGGGTGGTGCCATTTTTCTATCACTCCAAGAGTCTTTCCCTAACTGTAAAGGGAACGAGCTTGGTAACTTCATCAAATGTTTAATAATGTATAAGCTGGATCAAGTTGGATGACTTGATATGCTCTCATTCACTCAAAATACACATCGATACACTAAAAAATAAAAGGCTTTCAACTATACTTGTTCATAAAGTTTAATCAAGATGTGAAAGAATGAAGAATGCTTATCATATTAGTAGAAACACACACACAGGGGTATATGTGAATGACCAACTATAACATGCATAAATGCTTATGAGCCTAGTCTATCAATGAAGAGTTAAGATGACAGTTATATGTCATTAAATAAACATAGACAAATTCATAAAACATTTAATCATAAGCATAGAAAAGATAGAATATGGAAGTCTGAACAATTTACAGTGAAAGAAGCTCTTATTTCAATATGTTTTCGAAAATGTCTCTCATACATGAATAATAGCCAAATCTCCAAAGTCCCCCCTTAGCTCATCCCTTTGGTCCTATTTATATAGATATTACATGCTCATATAGATCCAAAATATTTGGATTTCATAACCTCTTCACCTATCTTTGGTTTGTTGAAGATATCCAACTCAAATCCAAATTTGTGAGGTGGCTAGCAAAAACAGAGTATACAATTTCTGGAAATATTCCTCTCAAAGATTCACCCATATGTCCCAAATCCTAACATCTATTGAAAAACTGAGAAAGGTTTTTGAAGAGGAGATCATCTTGTGAAAAACCTCTCTCACTTTAAAAAAATATGTTTCCATCTCATCGAAATCAATATCCAAAAAAGATGAGTAAAACAGGAAAACACAGATTTCCAAAATCTAGTCATATTCCTACAATCTAGGATTTGATCCCTAGAATGTTTCCATTGATGAAATGAAGTGACACCTGCACCCATGGATTATATTAGATGAGATATTTATGGAATAGTCATCATATACCCCTTAGTCATCATATACCCCTTAGTCATCATATATCTAGTCGAACTTAGACTTTTTGACCAAAATTAGTGAAGTCTGGAGAGTTTGTAGCGCAATACACAAGAAAAAACTGCTTTGTGCTACAAACTAGATGTAAATGGATTTTTTGACCTTTGTGCATGAAGAAATGAATTTGAAGGTGAACTGAGGGCTAGAAGCGAGCTCTTTGGACCTAATAATTCATATGATAACCTGTGTAGGCCTGAGAACCTCAATTTTTATCATTTAGGCTTCCTCATACTTCATTTTGCAAAACTAAAGTTTGATATCAAAATGTCATATTTCCAATACTATAGACAAGTGCTCAATGCCTTTGGAGTTGTTGCTTGAAAAGTGAATACCTTGTACTCTGAAGAACACTTACAAAAATTTTGATTTTGTATACATAATCTCCCTTTGGCCAATCCATCAACACAAACCCTAAAACACAGTATTTTTGTGATATACATTTCTGTTGTACTTTAGTTCTTGCTAAGGTTTATGGTCTTCAACTTCTCTAACATAAAACTTCCTCCTGTTAATGTTTAATCCATTATTATAGATGTTTGCATTTCATTAGATAACAATAGCATAATCCAAGATCAGTGAGAAATACACAATCATAAGAGACACAACATTTATCCTAGGAAACCCTCTAGGGGAAGAAAACCTAGCAAAACTTCCTTAATATAGATAACCAATACAATGCCAAGAGATCTCTTATGCTAAAAAATAAATTCCTCTCCAAGATATGTGCCACTCTCTCTCTCCTTTGCCGGTAACAGATTAGAACTTGTCTCTCAAACTGAGCAAGTGAGTTGTGTCTAAGTGAGGCGCTAGCCTCCTTTATTTATACAAGTATGGCACATGTGAAGTGTCTCCTCACTGGCAGGGCTGACTTCTCAAACTGGGTGGGTAAACCCACCTTTATTATATTTCTGGGTCTCTTTATTAACTGTTGGGGCCAACTTCTTATTCTGCCTATTATAATTGTCTTTTGACCAATCTGCAAAAAGGGGATTTGGTCCTATTACAATAACTGACATGATCAATCCACAATGGGGATTGATCCTATGAATAATATATCAATAATAATAAGAATACTCTTTGCAGTTAAAATATTTCAACACTCCCCCTTAACAAGAAGGGTATTCTTTAGCAGCATCATGCGAGAGAGAGAGGACAGCATCATCAACAACATCAAGTGGGAGGATAGCATCATCAATATCATCTTGGCTTGTGTATCTATAAATCATCGGTAGTTTTATTCATCGGTAGCATCATCATTCTCAAAGGAATGCCATCATCATCTGCATCAATATGTATTAGTATAAAAACAGATACATCATCATCATCACAGCACAAGGCTGGCTCATCATAATAGAAGACTGGATTTACGTCAGAGTTGTCAAGTTGGAAGCTCAATACTTGTCTCATCTCAATGTCTTGCTTTATGTCACAACACTCAAGCTGGAAGCAAGATACTAGACTGGATTTACGTCACAACTATCAATGTGGAAGCACAATACTAGTCTCATCTCATCGTCTTGCTTTATGTCACAACACTCAAGCTGGAAGCAAGATACTCATCCTACTTTACGTCACAACCATCTGGTCGGAAGAAGGATACTAGACTGGCTTTACATCACAGTTATCCAGCCAAAAGATCAGTGCTAGTCCCATCATATCATCTTGCTTTATGTCACAACCATCAGGTCGGAAGCAAGGTACACATCCTTCTTTACGTCACAACCATCAGGTTGGAAGCAGGGAACTAGACTTGCTTTACATCGTAGCTATACAACTGGAAGCATAGTACTAGTCACACATCATCTTGCTTTACATCGCAACCATCAAGTCGGAAGCAAGGAACATCTTATCTTGCATTACGTTTGACAACTAGGCTAGAAGCAAGGAACATCTCATCTTTCTTTATGTCTGATAACTCAGTCAGAAGCAAGGAACATCTCATGTTTCTTTACGTCTGACAACTCAATTAGAAGCAAGGAAAATCTCTTCTTGCTTTACGTCTGACAACTTGGTCAGAATCAAGGAACATCTCTTCTTGCTTTACGTCTGACAACTCAGTCAGAAGAAAGGAACATCTTTTCTTGCTTTATGTTTGACAACTCGATCAGAAGCAAGGAACATCTCTTCTTTCTTTACGTCTGACAACTAGGTAAGAAGAAAGGAACACATCACATCTTGCTTTATGTTTGACAGCTAGGTCAGAAGCAAGGAACACATCACATCTTGCTTTACGTCTGACAGCTAGGTCAGAAGCAAGGAACATCACATCTACTCCCCCTTTTGAGGAAGGTCCTTTCGGACTATGACAAGCTTATCTCAGAAGTATTCAAACTTTACATGAGATAGAGGCTTGGTCAACACATCAACAACCTATTCATCCATGCTAATGTACTGGAGCTTCAAGGCTCCTCTCTATACCATGTCGCATATGTAATGATAGATGATCTCTATGTGCTTTGACCTGTCATGGAATACAAGATTCTCTGTCATCTTTATGCAACTCTGGTTTCCACATAGAATCACGGTTGCTCTCATCTCCAATTCAAATAGGTTGGTCAACAACTTTCAAAGCCATATAGCTTCGCAGCTAGTAGAACATGTAGCAATGTATTATGCTTCTACTATGTTGAGAGAAATACTAGATTGCTTCATACTCTGCCACAAGATCATAGCTGATCCCAAACTGAAACAACATCCTTAAGTGATTTTCCTGTTAGAAACACTTCCTGCCCAATCTGCATAAGTATATCCACTCAATGTGAAATTATGATCTCCATCATAGCTAAGACCATAATCTATTGTACCTTTGAGGTACCTCATCACATGTTTTGCAGCCACTAAGTGAACATGTCTGGGTTCTACCAGAAACTAACTCAAGGTGTTCACGGAAAAACAAATGTCTGGTCTGGTGTTCGTCAGGTACATCAGGGATCCAATAATCTGTCTATATAGTGTGGCATCAATCAATTATGATTGAGTGCCGACCAACAACTTCAGCTTCGCTTCCATGGGTGTATTCATGGGCTTGCATTCCAACATGTCGAATCTCTTTAATATTTTGACTGTGTACTTCCCTTGGTTAATGCAATATCCTCTCAGGACTCTACCATACCTCAAGACCTAAGAAGTAATGCATTAGGATGAGATCTTTCATTTCAAATTCCGAGGCAAGTCTCTTTTTACGTTCAGCGATGAGATTTTCTTCTCCAGTTAAGAATAAGTCATCCACATATAGCAGTAAGATTGCTGGCTCATTATCCATAATTTTGAAGTAGATATTTGAGTCTACTTTACTCTTGGTAAAGCCTAAGCTTGTCAAGAAACTGTCTATACAGCCATACCAAGCTCTAGGAGCTTGCTTCAATCCGTATAAGGCTTTCTTCAATATGCAGACATGAGACCTCTTGCCTTCAACCTCAAATCCTTGAGGTTTCTCTATATACACTTCCTCTTCGATAACAACATTTAGGAAAGTTGTCTTCATGTCCATCTGGTGCAGCTTCCACTTCATCTTAGCTACAAGAGATATGATGGTTCTAATTGAAGTGTATCTGGCCACAAGAGTGAATGTCTCTTCATAGTCAATGCCTTCCTTCTGGGAAAACCCATGAGCAACAAATCTTGCTTTATACTTCTCAATACTTCCATCAACAACATGTTTTATTTTGAAAGAGCCATCTGTAGGATACTCCATCTTTATTCTTCGGTCTAAGAACTATTTCCCATATTTCGCTCTTCATTATGGATAGGTATTCCTCTATCATGGCATCTGTCCATTCTTTCCTCTGAATGGCTTCTTCAAAATAGGTAGGCTCCTCTTCTAGGAGATCGCACATCTAAGCCGTATAACTGTAGAATGGATTTGGTCTTTTCACCTGTCTCGTAGTTCCTTCGGGAACACCGTACTTCTCTCCATCTAGAATAAGCTCTCTAGCTTAGGCTGGCTTTCTTTTATGGAGGATCGTCATCTGAGGAGGTTCTTGTACTTCTAATATATCATGGTCTTCTAGAAGTTCCTCATCAGGGGAAGTTATGACTTCCCTCACTGGTTCTGCAGCTCTAGGAACCTCCCTTATTGTAGTATTGGGGATTACAGGTTCCTCTTCATATACCTCTTCAAGCTGGCACAATTTAGATTTCTTGAGCGTTGCATCTTCATCAAAGGTCACATGATCTCAATGTGATGTTGACCTGGTATATAGATTCTGAAAGGCTTGGAGACCTCACAGTATCCCACAAATATTCCCATCTTTCCTGAAGGGTCCAGCTTGTTTCTCTTTTCTTTAGGTATATGAATAATCATTGGATAGCTAAGTATTTTGAGATAGCTTACCTCTGGCTTCTTTCCGGTGAACATCTCTTCTGGTGTCTTGAGCCCAAGTTTTCTATGGTATAATCGGTTCTGCACATAAACAACTTCCATTACTGCTTCTGCCCATAAGCACATAGGAAGATCTTAATCGTGGATCATAGTCTTCACAGCTTCCAGTATGGTTCTGTTCTTCGATTCAGCTACACTGTTTTGTTGAGGATCCAGAAGTTCACAAACTCTTTTGAGGTATATTCTCCTCCATTATCTGAATTGAGTATCTTAATCTTCTTTTCAGAAAGGTTCTCTATCAAGGCTTTGAATTCCTTGAACTTGCTGAATACTTCAAATATATTCAGGTCTTACGAGCATAATCATCAATGAATGATACATAATATACATACCCACTAATGGAGGATGATGGCATTGGGCCACATACATATGAATGAATGAGTTCTAGGACTCCTTCTGCCTTACTGTCCCTCTTCGGAAACGGGTTCTTGATGTTCTTCCCTTGTGTACATCCATTGCATACGCCTTCATGGTCACATTTGAGTTCTGGTAAACCTGTGGCCGCTTTGAATATGTATGGTAGTGCCTTGTAGTTGATGTGATATAATCATTTATGCCAAGATTCTTCAATGGCGTGGGTCATGGCAGCTTCTGAGTGACCGTTTAGCTCATGCAAGTCACCTTCGTCTCTTCCAATGATGATTGCTTCATTTATGATCTCTTCTTTAGCATGTTGCCTTCTGCAACCTTCCCTATAGCTTCCTCATGTGACCTGAAGCAAGGTCAACAAAACAACAAGCAAGAATAATATCCTTTTGATAATATAAAGTAATAGCATGAACAATCATCACAGTAGCTCCTTTAGAGATATCGCTTATAATTTATCTAAAGCAAATATTAAAGGTAAGGAATACAATATGAAGTGAGGCCAACACTCTCATAGTGTTGTGACCAAGCATTCTTCCATGGCAACCTGGAACTAACACACGAGGTTTCTCCTAGAGGAGGTGTTAGTTGTATCAGGCAAAGTATTTACCTCTATATGCTCACATGCTATCAAGTATAATAATTTACGACGTCTGCTATCTCAATTATAGTCATCAGCTTATCATGTGTACCTTTGAATCTTATTAATCTTGATTAATCAAACCTGGAGCCTTGTCCTCAAGAATGAGTGCTTGCTTTTCTTCCAGGTCTCCTTCACTCAAGTGACGAGTGATTTCTTCAACCTGTCTACTGTACTAAGACAATACGCTATCTTGAAAGAAGGTTAGGTTAGAGGATAAGCTCTATGATCAACTTTTAATCCTTCTAATAATTTGATCATAGCTTCAACATGCAACACTGATTAAGATAATGTCATGAAAAATAGATGTATATTAGAATAATCACACCTGGGTTGCATCATTCCTCTGAATGTGTTGGATCTTGAGATCCTTCTGGATCTATGGAAAGAGATCCCTTCTCCTACAAATACTCTTTAGGGTTTAATCATTAAACATATGTAAGTACATACCTCTGATAGCATTTACAGGTAGTGGCTCCATCTGGTAGCAGCGGTAATCATTGCCAACTCTTGAGAAAACTTCAAGGGTGATTGCAACTGGTTCTACGGCTGCAACTACAACTGGTACTGCAACTGCAACTGGTTCTGAGACTGCAACTACAACTTAGGGTTTTATGAGGAAACCCTAATTTTTCAAACTTCAAATTTTGAAATTCTGATCTAGGGAATAGATGCACTGAGCTGAGGCGAGTATGTTGGTGTAGTCAGAATTTCGAAAATCCAACTTTTACCCCCTCAAACTTGATTTGTGGATTTATAGAATGGTGCTTCTAGTTTTCTGGCACTTCTGGTACTTTGGTACTTCTGGTACTTCTGGTACTCTGGTTTTTTGGTTTTCTGGTACTTTGTGAGACTAGGGTTTCACTTTCTGGGAGATCTAGCCACTGAAAAGGTGCGTTGATGATGCCAAATTGATCCTTAGGGGAGAGCGCAACTTTCTAGATGGTTTTAGGGATGAAACGATTCACTTTTGAAAAACCCTAATTTGCAGGTACTGCGACAATGACGTTTTTCTCTTACGAAAGATGATTCCTTCAGCTTGGCTCTGATACCATGTTAATGTTTAATCCATTATTATAGATGTTTGCATTTCATTAGATAACAATAGATTAATCCAAGATCACTGAGAAATACACAATCACAAGAGACACAACATTTATCCTGGGAAACCCTCTAGGGGAAGAAAACCCAGCAAAACTTCCTTAATATAGATAGCCAATACAATGCCAAGAGATCTCTTATGCTAAAACAAAAAGTCCTCTCTAAGATATGCACCACTCTCTCTCTCCTTTGCCAGTAACAGATCAGAATTTTTCTCTCAAATTGAGCAAGTGAGTTGTGTCTAAGTGAGGCGCTAGCCTCCTTTATTTATACAAGTCTTGCACATGTGAAGTGTCTCTTCACTGACAGGGCTAACTTCTCAAACTGGGTGGGTAAACCCACCTTTATTATATTTCAGGGTCTGTTTATTAACTGTTGGGGCTGACTTCTTATTCTGCCTATTATAATTTTCTTTTGACCAATCAGCAAAAGGGGATTTAGTCCTATTACAATAACCAACATGATCAATCCACAATGGGGATTGATCCTATGAATAATATATAAACAATAATAAGAATATTCTTTGCAGTTACAATATTTCAACACCTCCATGTTGCTATCATAAGTATCTCCTCTAAACTATGTCAAATAATTCACCATTAGAGGACCTAAACAAAATACATGCCTTCCTTGTTGCTGCATACAAAGACCCTAGCCCACTGACTGTGTTGTGCTTTTATGTACTTTTAAGGGCTATAAATCTGTCATGATAGGTATACTTCTCTACAAGTGCACTCACCAAACCTTGACATATTTTATTCTTTCTTCGTATGTTTCCTTGGAGCCATTATACAACCAAACACCTACTATAAATGCTTCTACACGAAGAAAGTTAGAGAAAAAACATCAAAGGACAAAAACTCTCTTTGTTGCCAAGAAAACCTTAGTAGGTTTCCTTTCATGACGAGCTGCAACTTTTAGAAGAGGATATTAGAGCTTTATGATGACTGAAGAACCTTTAAGAACCTTCTTGATATACTTTTCCACTTGAATAGAGTTTAAATATAAAAAACAGGGCATCCTCAAGAGTTGGTAGTGCACTTAGTGAAAAAATAACCATTTGCGCCAACAACTAACTAGTTTGTAGCACACTTAGTGTACAAGTAGTGTTATGTGGTGACAACTCTTCATAATGAAGAGTTATGGAAAAATAAAGATCAAGTGATAATTTAAAGTGGAATGATGGATCATTAAGGACCATAAGTGACATTTACAACTTGTGATTGACCTTTAAACGATGTGGATGACTTGACCAAGACTGAGGACAACCACCAAACATGACTATTTAGTCATCTATCATTTTATTTGACATGACCAAAATCTTAATGACTAGACTCAATGAGACATCAAATTATGCTAAATTCCCAAGAAAACAAAGACTAAAATTACTTTCATGACTCAATTCTACCAGTACTTTCTGGGAGCTAACACCACCATTGTATGCCTTGTTGTAATCGGTTCATGGGATTCACTAGAGATAATCACCTTTTGACACGTAAGCATGAAGTAAAAGGTCTCTTGATAATATAGATAGCTTATGTATCATAAGAAAGGATTCAGAGAGATCTGTTCAGGAGGAAAATGTGTTTCCATGGATGCACTACTTTTTGATAAAGGTATCCCGATAGGGAAAAATCCGATGAGGATGACCCAACAACCCTTGGGTATGGTCACATGGCTAGAGCATATGTGCATAATCACATAGGTATTTTCCAAAAGGGGCCGACACTTCAATTATTGAATGGAGGGAGAGAAAATGAGTAATGAAGCTCGAAAAAAATTCTACCAACCAAACCATCTTACATTATCCTAAAGATTGTATGTACAATAGTATTTTCATAGATCAATATATATTCACGTTAGTAGTGAAAAATTCCTTTCTTATATTTTGATATGTAGGTACCCATTGAAATTCTCTAAGGTAGATAATTAGTGGGATGTTGTGGGGGGCACAACAAGGAGGTAGAGAGAGGTAGAGAGAGAAACAGGGGGGTGAGGGAGAGAGAGGAGGGGGATACAGAGTGAGGGTGAGAGAGGGGGGGTGGGTTATAGAGGGATAGAGGGAGAGAGGGGCAAAGGGAGGCGTGGAGGGGATGAAGGAATTGGAAGAGGATGTGAGTGGAGAGGGAAGGTGTATGGATATGGGTGTCAAAGGGGGAGGGGAAAGAAGAAGGGGAGATAGGTGAGACAAGGGGAGGTGTGTATGATGGTATGGTGCAAGAGAGGCAAAGGAAAAAGAGGTACATGTTAATATATTTTATTGATTGACAGATATGAATACAATGACTGATTGTATTTTGTACTATGATTTTGTACATATTAATATATTTTATTGAATAATAGATATGAATACAATGACCAATACCATTGTTTTTACAGACTAGGTGGGAAACTATACTAATAATTGATTACACCATGTGCATGAGCTATATTTAGATGGAATAGAGGTGGGAATGAGGGGTGGGGGTCAGAGGGACAAAGGGGGAGAAGGTGAGATAAAGGTGAAGGGTATATGGCTAGGGGAGAGAGAGAGAGAGAGAGAGAGAGGGGAAGGGGGAGGGGAGAGAAACATAGACAATGAAACAAATAGAAATAAAGGAATAAGGGCATGCATATGTTCTAATAACATGTTCATGTTCCTAGAGTGTGTCCACGTTCTTAGGAGCACATGCACATTAGTTCTATTTCAAAAAAAATCGGGGATAGAATGATAACTCTAGTGTACATGTGTGCTGGGTTGGTTTCCTTGGATTTAGGTTTGGGATAACAAACCTAGCGGTTTGGTCTACAAATACATAAAAACCTCCAATTTCATGAATACCTCTCTATATCTCTATTTTTTACATTATGTTTCTATATGCTACATAAATCTGTTGTTGATAAAACTATAGACACAAATAGAGTCGGCTATGTAAATTCTAAATAGATAGATAGATAGATAGATAGATATTGTTTACTATTTTTAATCTATTTTTGTCTTGACATATATATCAAAATCCTAAAATACATACCTCTTTTATTTATACTATAACTTTTTTATCAACTTGACCATTTTTAAAATAAGTTACATGTCGCATTAGAAGAGACCAAGATCTACAATATTAAAAAATAAAAATTGTTTGATAATCTTAAGAGCTTAGTATGTAGGTTTCCATAGTTAATCATATTGCTATAAAATTTTATGGATAAAAACTGTGTAGGAGGTTTTGAAACATCCAACGTTTTGAGTAGACACTCCACCCATCATCAGAGACAAACAAAACTAATATGTTTGAAAAGAGTGCTAAGATTTGAATTTATAGAAGAATATTGGTGAGTGACCATTGAAGAGAGGCAAGAGGATTGCCTATAGGTATGAATGAAGAATTATAAATATTCATTGAGATTAGGTGACAAAGTATTAATGAAGGTAATATAGTATTAATATTTAATATTTAATTAAGGTGATGAGATATACTAATAATTATATTCATAGGATAATATGAATAAAATAATAAAAGTATTCATTGAGATTTAGGTGAAAAAATATATTAATGAGAATATCGAAGTTTTAAAATAAGATATTAAAGTGAGTTGTTTAGATAGATAAATGATAATAATATTAGGATTTCTTTATTGAAGTGTGATATTTAATATATTGAATTAGGAATAATAATAAAATAAAGTGAAGTGAAGTGAAAAGGTTAAAAGGGAGAAAAAAATGAGATAATAATATTTCAAATAGATGAAGATAAATGATGAGAATAGAGGACCATTTAAATGTGAGGAAAAATCTATGTAAGCATGTGGAAGAATTCTTTGTCATTCCATACCTCCTAAACTCAACCTATCTAAAGAGCAATTTTATTCCATTTGTCGCCTTAATGATAACCCTGACATAATTTTCCTCAAATCCATTAAAGGAAATGTTACTGTCATCATAAATACCTCTGATTATGATTCTAAACTTTTAGACATTCTTTCTTACTCTAGTTATAAACCTCTTGCTAAAAACCCTATTAACACCATAACCAACTTGGTCACTATAGCCATAAAATATTCTTCCGTGGATCCTACCATCTAAAAGAATCTCATTCGTCATAACCCCCAAACCCCCAGGATCTATGGGAAACCCAAAATACACAAAAACTATAGTTCTCTTAGACCTATAGTGAGCACCATAGGAGCCCCCTCCCATTCCCTTGCTTTATTTATTTTTGATAAGCTTCATTCCTTTGTTGGCAAAAACTCCTCTTTTATTAAAGATTCCATTGATTTTAGACATAAAACTCAGAATCTTCACCTTGGTGATCATGACCTCATGGTTATCTTTGATGGAATTTCTCTATTCACCAAAATTCTAGTTTCAGAAGCCCTGGCCCTGATCTCCAAACTAGTAGACCATAAAACTCTTAAACTAATCAAAATATTCCTCTCTTCTACCTTCCTCACCTTTAAATGTGTTTACTATGAACAAACCGAAGGTATATCCATGGGTTCATCCTTATCCCTAGTAATTGCTAATATATTTATGGAACATTTTGAGTCTTTAGCCTTAAACATATTTCATCTCAAACCCAAATGTTGGTTTTGGTTTGCAGATGACACATTTTTCATGTAGCCTCGTGGCCATACCAACTTGATATATTTCTTCAACCATATTAATAATATTCCCCTCAAATCCAATTCACTATAGAAACCCAATGGGAAAACTCCATCCCCTTCTTGGATGTTCTTATCTCTCTTCTTCCTAATGGCTATGTTTCCCATGAAGTCTACAGGAAGAAGACTCACATCAATAAATATCTTTATGCTGGTTCCCACAACCATCCAACCCAAAAATACATTGTCCTAAAAAACCTTGATTACTCAAGCCATTCACATATATCCTTCCCTAAATTCCTCATGAAGGAAAAGGACCACCTAACCAAAGCCCTTTTTTCCAATGGTTATTCTCTCTGTCAAATCAACCAAGCCTTCCGCTTGGCAAACAATTCTAAATGAAAAATATACTCATCCTCCTCTTGATCTCCTCATGCTCTCATATATCTTCCTTATATCCAAGGAACCACTGATTATATCTCAAAAATTTTGGTGAAGAAGAATATCAAAACCTTTTTCAAACCCTATAAAACCCTCAAAAAACTATTTAGAACTACTAAATATAAATCCAACCCAATGCTTTGCCTAGGAGTTTACCAAATTCCTTGCTCCTGTGGGAAGTATTACACAAGTAAAAATAGAAGAATATTTAAGACCCATCTTAAAAAGCACATAGTTGATACTACCTATTATTGAATCTCCAATTTGACTATCATCGAACACTCCTTTAAATCCTGATCCAGGGGATCAAATTTTGCTCAAAATTCAAAGTGCTCAGAATTGCTTCAAATCAAACAGGAGCATAGGCCTCATTGTCACAAACCCAACGCAACTTGTTTGGGTTCAAATGGATGTCGGATGAGAGAGATATTGCGTTCTATTCAAAACGACAAACAGACAAAACAAATGTGTTGAATGTATAGTCCGTACAGATGCTGATGTGGTAGGCCGTATGACATGTGGTACGTGTTGGTTGGCAGGATTGTGGATGAGTTGGCATTTGACACATGTCATTTATGGCGAATGAAATGATGACATGTGTCCCACTCAATGGCCACCATGTGTCACCCTCGCATTGGTTTAAAATTATGTTGTTGGCCGGATTCGACCCCGCGACCTCCGGGCAAGGGTAACGCTTTGCGAAGGGCAGCCCAACATGCATGCCACCGTTTGGTTCTTGTAATATATATGGAATTTTTTTTATTTAAATTGAAATGTATTGTATGTTGGGGCGCGGACCGGGCCGGGGCTTAGCCCTGGCTCCCGGTCCTATGTGTATACAATGTAACCACCATTACCATATGTGCATCCTCCAACCATTTATCATATAACCCTTTTCATATGAGCCCCGGTCTTATGGGTATACAATGTGACCATGGGAACGCCTTTTCTGATGGTTTAAAACTTTGGCCCTTTATATATATGCACGCGGTCATGTGGTGGACTATGTGCCCTCAGCCTTGGTGGTTAGGGGCTAAGGCGCATAACTGTCCTACAATTTGCACCAGTTGTGCGGTTGCACCCAGTGCTAGGTTTTTCCACATTAATGCGCATGGGGGCTAGGTTGAGGAGGCAAGGGTGCATTTTGGTGATCTAGAGACAAGAAGTTTGAAGGGGAACTTCCAGGAAGCCTATCTTCTTCAATTTTTGGCCAAACGAGGTGCCGAAAAAGCCCTAGGGGTTTTTAGACATTCTGAAGCCATTGGAGCCATCTATCTGGCATTTTGATAATTTTAAAGAACATATTTGAGAACTTTGAGCAAATAATACAAAAGATCCATTGGAAGCTGGACCAGGAGATGTAGCCCAAGAGAGGGGTGAACTCCTTTATCATTTGTTGTGTTATGTGTTTTCTGTTCATTGTTTATTGTTGTTGTTTATATGCATCTTGAATGATTAATTTGTATAAAAGTTTTGTTGCAAAATTGATCCATTTTCATTTTAACACATGAATTAAATCTTGCAAATAATTTCAAGAATACAAGTCTTCTTCATTTTTAGATCAAGTTGGTATCAGAGCATAGGTTTTTGAAGACTTGATTATTTGCAAGTGTTTTGTTTTCTGATGCTCACAAGGTTGAAACTCACAAGAGGAGAATTTCAACATGTAGATCCAAGTTCTCATCCTTCAAGAAGGAAGATTATATCATCACCACAAGTTTCAAGGAGGCATTCACCAAGTATGGCTCGTGAAGAGAGTCATGAATATATTCCTACAAAAGATGAAGATCTTAGAAAGGTTGTCATGGAAATGAGAGAAATGATGAAACTCTTTATGGAAAGGAATACAAGGTTGCAAGGTGAAGGCTCCAACCCTTCAAAGCATAAGGGAGACAGTGGTGATAAAACTCCAAATGGAAATGGAAGGAATGGTGATTCTCCACCACCCTCACCTCCATCTTCTTCTTCTTCTTCTACTAGTTCAATACCTCTTCCAAATTCTCCAAAAGGACATGGAAAAACTCCTTCACAAATTCCTTTGTTAAAGCTTGATATTAAATTCGAATTGCCAATGTACAATGGAGAGGTAAATGCTGAGAAATTAGATAATTGGATTCGTCAGATTGAGGTGTATTGTAGGATACAAAAAATTCAAGATGA
>ML794558.1:122060-143167 GCA_009831015.1 Picea engelmannii
TATATGCAAAAATCTACTATGGATTGGCAAAATTTTAGACAAGCTAAAGGACAAAATGTGCAAAGCTTTACTCAAGAATTTAGGAGAAGAGCTTTGGTTTTGGGAGTAGATTTGTCTTCTCAAGAAACTTTACTCAAATACATGGGAGCTTTACATAGTTATTTGAGACATACAATACTCATGTTTAATCCTTCAAATCTAGATGAAGTTTGTGTTCAGGCCACTCATTTGGAAGAAAGAGGAAGGAATGAAATGCATGAGGGTAACAAGAAGACTTTCAGTCATGGAGACAAAGGAAAGAGGAAGTTCAAGGGCAATGGAAAAAAAAATGCTTTTATTAAGAAAGAGGGAGAGAAATTCACATGCAAACATTGTTCAAAAGATGGCCATGATGAAGACCATTGTTGGAAACTTCATCCTGAAAGAAGACCCAAAAAGTTTGGCAACAAAGGGAAGTCAAAGACTACTGTAACCATACAACATGATTTAGGTTCTGATTCAGGTGATGAAACAAAGATTACAGCCATGGGTTATCAAGGTAATGGTTCTATTGCAAGTACTAGTTTTTCAAGTAACAATAATCTCAATGTAACTCGACAAGAAAAAGAGAGAATTGAAATTTTTCACATAAGGGTTGTTTCAAAGAATACCAAAATAGATACTATATTTGATACTGGATCTCAAGCAAACCTTATATCTGAAGACACTGTTAAGAAATTAAAATTGGAAACAATTCCAAATCCTAAGCCATACCCTCTTGCTTGGATATGTGATAATGCTAAATTACAGGTGAAAAAAAGGTGTAAAATTAGGTTTGCTAACACTGCAAATTTTATTGATGAGGTAGAGCTTGATGTTATTCCTTTGGATATCTGTGGTATTGTGTTGGGAAGTTGTTGACGGGCGAAATTGAATGCTCATCAACTGGAGGGGTGAATCCGGTCCGGGGTTGTCTAAATAACCCAAGCCGTTTGGGATGATCCACTCCGACGGGTTTAGAGGCTCTGTTGGCCGATCTAAGTCCTAGGAAAATGAAAGAAAACTAAACTAAATGAACTAATCTAAATGAAAAAAAAACAACTACAACAAACTATATACAAATCTGAAATATATATATATATATATATATATATATATATATATATATAGTTCACTATCTAATATTATAGAAGGATCGTTCTACTTATTAAATGTTCGGCTATCATTACAATTAGATCTCAATTACATATGTACTGTATTTACGAATTTTAAATCGAAAACCTGCAAAAATCATTTGTGAACTGTCCTATGACAACGAAGCTACTATTTTGATTTTTATAATTTTTATGAGAAAGAAATAAAAATGAGAACTATCTAAGCTAAGAAATTAAAATAACAATCCTAACTGTAAATCTGAACTATATATCTATCTAAACTACTGAGAATTCTCGAATTTATTAACTATTAAATAACAAACTGACCAGAAGTAACGCTTCCTATTTGTCCTGTGCTCAGTACTTAATTTAGTTGTTTGGTGGGAGGAAACCCGCACTAGATTTTCCATGAGCTTCTTGTAAATAGGAAGCAGCAGTGCTCTTCGAATTATGAATGAAAGAACAAACAAGACATAAAACGACAACAATCTTAAAGTTTACAAATCATCACATTTAGATAAATCCCTACGCGAAGATTTGTACAAAATAGTTCATTTAACGAAGAAGATAAACCTTTTATTCATTAAATTGAAACAAAGTAATTGTTGTACAAAAATGAGATACATAAGATATGGACAGAATTTAAGTCATGACGCATCAACCTGTAACAAGTCTTGATATCTAAAGTAGCCAATGACTTGATCACAAATTAAAATGCACAAAACCTGAACAAAAGTATGATAAATTGAAAGCTAAAGATGTTACAAAAGATCCACTTCCATTCGAGTCAGCATCATCATAAATCCATAGCCTTTGTTCTCCCCTCAGTGATGGGTTCTTTACAAAAATTAATGAGTATATAAAGGCCACAGGGTAAAACATCCCTGTGGGAATTATCAAAAATTGTTTACAAAAATATGGGAAGAATCTCCCAAATGTCTATTTCTATATAAAACTAACAACTTAAACCAAATCTATGTAACAAAAGTATGTTCTAAACTGCCATAGCATGTTCAATTTCCCATTGAAATTCATATGTACCTAAAGATAGGCAAAAGTAGACAATTTTAGATAATGTTTTAATTGTAAAATTAACAAAAATCCAAATTTTATGACTAGCTACAGAATCTCACGATTATGTAGTTGGTCATATTTACAAACAAAATCGTTTTAAATCAATCCAAATGATAACATAAATGTATATGGTCAATCAAACAGAGCCTTTATTACCAATTCAAGACAAGCAGATCATTCTTGGTAAAACAAACCAAATCTTTTATGCCAATTTAAAAAAAATGAGATTGAATTAATCGAATGGTAACAGGGATATATGCGATCTGTCAACCAACTTTTTTATTACCAATTCGAAATAGACAGAATCGTTTAGACAATTCAAAACCAACGAAATCATTTTTTGAAACAATTTCAATCGAAACAGACTATAATCGATTTAGCAAACAAATCTTTCATATCCATTTAACACAAACACAATCGTTTATGTCAATTCAGAACTTAACAAAATCGTTGTTGAATCAAAACAAAACTAACAGAATCATTTTTCAATTCAAAACTAATAGAACTATATCAAACTAACTCAGAGCCAATTCAATCATTTATACTAGTTCAAGAATAAGAAAATCGTATTAAATCGGTTCAATCAAAACATAGCTATATTCGATTTTAGCAAACAAATCTTTTGTACATGATTCAATACGAAATCATCCTAGGCAATTCGAATTAAACATAATCATTTTTGAATCTATTCAAACAAAACAAAACTAATTTAGAGCAAACACAATCGGCTACTTTAATTCAAACCAAATCATTCAAAAATCAATGTTGAAATAACATACCAGGGCTATAGGAAAACGATTCGGTCAGGATAACTTTGAGTTAACAAAGGAAGTAACTGCCTAAACATTTCTGAAGATGATTGAACCCGTGGTCTTTTGTTTCTTATTGTAAGCTTGTAGTTTGTCTCTTTCCTTTGACAACACAGTAACCCGTTCCTCCAATGACTTGATTTTAGATTGTAATAGAGGAACGTCCGTGTAGTAACATTCAAGCAAAGAATTGCATTGAGTACACGATGGTTGATCGAGGCTTGGTATTACAGGTGAGGGTTCTTTCAAGTTACCAGGGGTTTACCTGTGAATCTTAATTCCTGGGAAGTTAGGGTCATCCTTGAGGCACGGTGGGAGGTTGGATACGTAGTCGTAGGGTTCAATAGAACAGAGACCGTGTGAATATGGGTATTCCTCAGCCAAAAAGTGTTCAATCTCAGAGTCAGAATCCTCGCTCAAGACAATAGGCTTCTAGTCAGTGTTTTGTTTGGGCTTGTTCTGAGCACATATAGATATCCATCGTGCATTCTTCTTTCCCTTACCATTAGCATCGGTATTACCCTTGCCAACAGTCCTATTCAGTACCCCGACGAAGTTGTCTTAGCATCATGCATGCATTTACCCGCTGCCAACAGACCTGTTCAGCATCCCGACGGGTTTACAAGCACTTCCCACAGCTCTTTTGTGATTTAATTTTTTAAATATATATAATTGAGCGGGGTGACACTGAAAATTATGATATTTTAGACATATTTTTACAGACCTTGAAAGAATTTTTAAAACTGTCCTTCATTAAGATTCAGAGATGGTTTGTTTACAAAACTGACCTTCTAAGGCAGGGAGACATCTTCTGAGTTATTCCCTTAAGTAACAGGGACAGCATAAGAAGATAATGGATGATTGTGATAGGCTTCACTCACAGATCGAAATCAGTTAGCTTCTTTCAAACAATAGTCTTTGCTGAACATGGCTATAAATTTCAGAAGCATATTATAATTGATGTTTAGACAATTTTTTAGCGGTCATTTCAGTGAAAGAAATTTCTGTTTTCTTTGTCTGAACAGTTCAAAATGTAGGTATGTGTATTTCCAAAAACAAAAACTAATAAGCGCAAGGGGAAAAAAATCAAAACCAAAACAATAAAAGAAAAGCAAACAAAAGAAAAATATTTACACGGTATACATAGGGTTGTCATCAAGCGAAATATCTTTTCAGAGCTTGGCCATTCACCGGATAGGTGTCAGGTTGTCCCTCTAGATTCTATAAATGGAAAGAGCTGGGGCCCAATTTTTCAACAATTAAAAATGGTCCAAGCCATAAGTTCTGAAACTTCGTGTTCTCTCCCTTTCCCTCATGCGATTTGTCCCATTTCAAGACAAGGTCACCTACTTCAAAGTTCCTATCAAAGGCAGAGTTGGAATCAAACCATCTTTTGACCACTAGTTGATGCTGATCTAACTTATGTTTAGGTTGAGCCCTTACCTCTTCTAGTTTTATTAAAGTGTTAATTCGATTCTCCAAAGGGGGGCAGTCTTTTTCTTGTATTTTCTATGATAGTTGTATTGAGGGAAGAAGAATATGTGGTGGAAGAATTGCTTCTCTGCCATAGACAAGAAAGAAGGGAGAGTTACCTACAACAATCTTTGGTGTTACCCTATCAGCCTAGATTGCGTTTAACAGTGCATTATGCCAATTTTTGTGATTTTCAGATACCGTTCTCTTGATGATTTTAATCAGATTCTTATTTGTTGATTCTACCAACCCATTGACCAGAGGGTAATAGCTGGCAGAATACTTCAATTTAATTCCTTTTTCTAGAGAAAACTCGCTCACCTCAAGAGATGAAAAATAAGAAGCGTTATCGAATACTAAACAGTCAAGGATACCAAAAACGAGTAATAATATTCAAATTTAAAAAGGCAATTACCTGACTGGTATTCACAGTTCTTAATGCGGCAGCTTCAGACCACCTGATGAAGTAATATGTGGCTATTATGATAAACTTATGCTGTTGTGAGGATGGAGAATTGATTGGACCTATAATATCAAGACCCCACTGCTAAAAAGGGGAGTCTACTAAAACAGGCTGTAAAGGAAAGGCTGGTTTCTGTAACCGCCCTGATGCTTTTTGACAAATAATACACTTGCGACACAAGGCATGGGAATATATAAAGAGTGTAGGCAAGTAATAACCAACTCTTAAGACTTTATGGGTAGTGGTGTCACCACCAAAATGCTCACCAGCTTCTCTTGCATGCAACTCTAGTAAGACTTTTTCTGCTTCATCTTTCTGAAGACAACGCATTAGTACTCCATCAAAATTTTGATGAAACATAATACCATTAATCAAATGAAAGGAGGAATATTTTAATATTAACTCTCTTCTTTTAGTGGGATCTAGGTGACGAGGGGCTGACCCATGTTCAAGACAGAATTTTATACCGTCATACCAGGGACTGACAGTGTTTTGTGTATAGCAGATTGCATTTTGATTGTGTTTTCCTGGGTTTGACATATCGTTTTCTTCCTGCTGTCCTATTGTTGAGTCAGCGAATAACTTTCATAGCCCTTGGCCTCTCACTATTTGAGCTGGGATGATTTCTATGTCATACTCCTGTAGGGAAGTGACCCAGTTCGCTCTCTTTTTGCCTAGCTCTTTCTGCACTAACAGATTTCTGACGGCTGGGTAAGGGACAATAATTTTCATCCTAGATTTCAAAAGATAAGATCGAAAGTGCTTGATTGCTTTAAAAAAAACCTGGGCTTGCTGATCTACTACTGGGTAATTACGTTCCGCGCCTTTGAAAGCAGAGCTCATAAAGGCAATGGGTACTTCATTGTTTTTAGCATTCTTTTGAGTTAGGACAGCAGCGTAGGAGCGGTCAGAAGCAAATGTGTAGAGCGTGAAGTCTTGTGAAAAGTCGGGGCTCATGAGAGAAGGAGCATCTATTATGGCCTTTTTATTGAATTGAAAGCTTGATTTTCTAAGGGTCCCCAGTGATATTGCGCGTCTTTCTTAATTAAATTCTGTAAAGGTCTCACCATTTCAGAAAAACTGGGGACGAATCTCCTGACAAAATTTATCTGGCCTAAGAAAGACTGCATAGACTTTTTGGATGAAGGAGGGGGAAGTTTTGAGATGACTTGAGTCCTTTCAAGGTCGATAATCATCCCTTTGCTTGACACAATAAATCCTAAGAGTTTACCTTGTTCTACTATGAAGATAGATTTTTTAGGATTCAAGGAAATGTCGTATTTATGACATCGCTATAGAATGGCTCTTAAATGAGCTAAATGATCAGTTTTGTTTTTTGAAAATACAGTAACATCATCTAGGTAAACTATGACAGATTGATTGATTAAGCCTCAGAAAGCGATATCCATCACTCTCTGGAAAGTGGCACCGACATTAATCATTCCAAAGGGCATTTTTCTATAAGCATAGGTGCCCCATGGAGTGCGGAAGGTAGTTTTAAGTTGGTCTGGAGGAGACATCAGGACTTGGTTGTACCCTGAAAAACCATCCAATAAGGATATTCTCTCAGAACCAGATACCTGTTGAAGGATATGTTCCATGGGTGGGACAGGGTAGCTGTCTTTATCAGATGCTCTATTAAGGTTTTGGAAATCAACGCATAGTCAGATTTTCCCACTTTTCTTCCGGACAACGACAAGGTTAGAAACCCATTGCGTTTGCCTAACTAGGAAAATTATCTTAGCATTTAGGAGTTTATTTAATTCTTTTTTGACGGTCGGTTCAAGCTTAGGGTGCATTTTTCTTAACTTTTGTTGAAAGGGTAAGGTTTGGGGTTTCATAGGAATGACGTGTTGTATGATGTTAGGGTCGAAAGTTTTAAGGTCATCATACATCCACGCAAAAACATCTTTGAATTCCTTAAACAATTTAATAAATACGGTTTTTTCTTGTTCAGAACACCCCACCCCTAAATTAATGCACTGTGGATTATCATTAGTTCCCAAGTTTACTTTTTCATATGATAATGAGGAGCTATTTGTTTTACAGTTGACCAATTTTTTGAATTTATCTTGAAGATTGTAAAATTTCTCTAATCTAACTACAGACTTAGGGATCGAATTTACCATGTCCGATGAAGATTCAGGATATCTCGGATCTGGTATTACTATGAAATCGCACAAATTGTCGCCATGAGTGCATTCATCGATCACCATGCCTTGGAAAGTTTCTTCCATATGCATGAAGCTAATAATTTGTTGATCGTCGTCGAAGACTCTCCAATTCATGATGTTGTTGGGAATAGATGGCCTGAACAACAGTTCGATGGAGAATGCATTCGGTGACAATCCTTCTGTAGGAAATTTTTTGGAGGCTACGTTATCTAATAGATCAGCTTCAGAATTATTCAATCTAGGAATATAATTTATATTGAAAGCAGAAAACTTATTCTTTAAATTCCATACCTCGGATTGGAAGATTTTAAGATGTGGAGACAGACAGTGGATAGAATCTCTTACCTGTCTAACCACGATTTTCGAATCACCAAAGACAGTCAAATTTTGAACATTCATATCTAATGCTTTTCTGAGGCCCTGCAATAAAGCCTCATATTCTGTTGTGTTATTAGTACATTCAAATTCTAGCCTACATGCAATCAGGGTTTTGTTACCTGCTGGATCAATAATAACGCAGCCTGCACCAGCTCCTTCCTTGGACTTTGACCCGTCAAAGTAAAGAGACCAAATTTGATTTGTATCGGGTGCATGAGACTATTTTGTAGAAGTTGTTGGCTGCACCTATGCTACAATCTTAGACTGTTGTTCTAGGTTGGTGATAGCTGAAGTCTCGGCCATGAAATTGCCGAAAAAGGTATCCATCCCTTGTATTTTGGGTGAATCGGTAGAAGGCGTAAATGGCTCATTAGGATCATTTAAATCTATGATCGTGAACTTAAGGTAGCGTTCACGATTTACCTTGATTTTGTTGGGCTTGCCATTATCGGGTAGCCATAGGTGAGACCAATCTGTCGTGAAATAGCCATGTAGCTGCTTTGACCAGTCTCTGCTTAGAAATGAACTATAAACTTCTGTAATATCCACAACAATAATATCAATCACTTGATGAACTTTGGGGTTAGACGATAATCTTATAAGCACATTCCTTAATTCGCCTATGACTTTAACACTAGTTCGATCAAGTTGGATGATTTTTAAAGTGGATGGTTCAACTTTAGCATTAATCTTCTGACACATAGACCATGGAATCACATTGGATGATGCTCCTAAATATACCATACAATTGTGCACGTTTCTATTAAATATTTCGAAAGTTAACAAAAATGGAGGTACATTTCTGCGGGTACTAAGGGTGGAAGCTTGTGGCTTTTTACTCGCAGTCTCTAAAGCTAATTTATCTACATTTGTTACATTATTTACAGGAAGGCTTCCTTTATCGTGAGGATTAGAATTGTTCTTAGCAGAAGTCTTCAGAGGAACTTTGTTCTGAACAACCTTGTTACTGCTTGAATTATTGTTTTTTCTATTCTCTGCGATATTCTGTAACATTTTTTGTATCAGAAACGAAAATTTTAATAATTCATAAACAAAAATGTTAGCCCTTAAATTTTTTAGATCTTCAACTAAATCATAATCTAAGTTGGGGTTTACATGACTCTGTTTAGTCTCAGTTGGCTTAGATTTTTTTGGAGGCAAAGTCGTAGTGTTTTCCGAAGAAGGTTTGTTTGTTATCTTACTCCTAGTATTGTAGGGATGTACTGTCTCGAAGTTGGCTTGAAAAATGCTATCCGAGAAGTGTCCAAAAATGTTCGGAGAAGATTCTTCTTCTTCAACTGTCTCTTGTTCGACTACTTCCTCAGGGATCTCAGGGGGCATCAAGTTATGCTGGGCTTCTAGAATTGTTTGAAGGGCAAATTGAAGACTTTCTAGATTTAGGCCCTCGATATTTGGATTAGGTTGATTGGTGGGAAAAGGCTTCCTGAAGGGGGGTTTTGTAAGGCCCTTTGCTCAAAGAAGCTTCTTTGACCATCCTTTTCAAATCTATAACTTGATTTGACAGTTTTTGAACAACTTTAGTTAGGTTTTCTAAATCCAAGCTTTTAGGTTGTGTTTTATTTTGAACAGGTCTAAGGAGGATTTTGATTTTCTTTTTGGAAGATGAACTAGTCTTTGTTTCGTTGCTAGTAGTGTCTTTTAAACTAAGGATATCTTTTTCAATCTGACTGGCCTCTTCGAAGGCCTCTAACAACGTGGCTTTCTTAGATCTCTTTACCCAAATGGATATACTTTGATGCAAGGCTTTAGTATAGTATGCTATGATAAGATTCTCGGTAGGCATCGAGTCCGTAGGGATTCGATTCTTTAGTGTTAAGAATCTTTGATTAAATTCTTTGATTTTCTCTTTGGGGTTCATTCTTAAACTAGAAAGATCCATGACTAGGACTTCTAGAGACTTATCGTCTCTGAACTTCTCAAGAAAGCAGGATTCGAACTTCTCCCATGACACGATGGTATGGGGTTGCTGGGAAAAGTACGAAGTAGAGGCATTTCCCTCGAAAATATAGGGGAACAACCTACAGACTACGTCTTCATGCTCGACATTATGGAGTCTAATGGATAACATAAACTTTTTAATGTGATCTTCGATGATCTGTTTGGAGTCAGGGTCAAACTTGGGAAGCCACTTCTCCGGATGTTTGGGTAAGGGATGCTGAGGCCCAGGTACGGCTACTGCATATTGGTCGAGCTAGGGTCTGGCAGGATTGTTCTGGTTGGCCATTGGTGTAGGCAGTGTGGAAGGTTGAGAAGGGGAACTGCCTTCGTCAGAAGAGTCTTCTCTAGAAGAAGAAGGAGGTGATGGAGGTGGTGAGGGTGGTATTCCAGATCCTCCTACAACAGGAGTGAGGATTGGATCTATAGGATTTAAAGTGGGGTTAGTGCCTCCGAGTTTTTATCTGATATCAGAGAAATCTAAAGGTTGGTCCAAAGGCCGATTTGGTTGCCTTAAACGGGTGAAGGCACTATGTGTTCTTAAGAGAGATTGGCGGACAATCTCTTGTATGTCACCACCTGTAGGATTTGGGGTTACTGGTTCAACTGTGATCCATAGATCGTCGTTTGATGTGGTTGTTGTTTGAGGGAAGATGTTGTCATTTGAATGAATTATTGTCACTATAGGAGAGTGGTTAGGTGGTGGAGAAGTCTTACAACCACCTCGTGCCATTAATAACTTTTAGGCCCTCCTTCTAGCACCATTTGTTGACGGGCGAAATTGAACGCTCGTCAACTGGAGGGGTGAATCCAGTCCGGGGTTGTCTAAATAACTCAAGCCATTTGGGATGATCCACTCCGACAAGTTTAGCGGCTTCGTTGGCCGATCTAAGTCCTAGGAAAACAAAAGAAAACTAAACTAAAGGAACTAATCTAAATGAAAAAAAAGCAACTACAACAAACTATATACAAATCTGAAATATATATATATATACAGTTCACTATATAATATTATAGAAGGATCATTCTACTTATTAAAAGTTTGGCTATCATTGCAATTAGATCTCAATTACATATGTACTATATTTACAGATTACAAATTTTAAATCGAAAACCTGCAAAAATCATTTGTGAACTGTCCTATGACAACGAAGCTACTATTTTGATTTTTATAATTTTTATGAGAAAGAAATAAAAATGAGAACTATCTAAGCTAAGCAATTAAAATAACAATCCTAACTGTAAATATGTGTTGTAGGAAAATCTCCCTGCAGACAGGTAGATGACCTCAAACAGCTTGACCTTAACTCTAAGATAGAAAATGCTTAACGTGGACACTGACTTCCTTTCAAATCTATCTAAACTAACACATGAGAAAGAAGGATAACAGAAGTACCTCTTTATCGATGTTTGTCCCTGCACGCTCTGAGTTGCGCTCCGATCCTTTGCTCCTCACTGGATCCTGTGGACAAAACAAGATACGACCACTTCCTACTCTATTGATATTAGCTTGAACATAGATCTATATATCAACAATAAGTTCATGTAACATCAGACACAAACTAGAAAGAAACAGGCCAAGCGTGTCATATTAATGAGAATAACAACAATAGTACTTACAATCGTAGATGTGAGAGCGACAGCTTCGTCAAGTCCCCTTCGTCTAACCCTTACCTGAAATATCCACAACCTAGATAACAACAGCTTCACTGATCACTCTCCTTTGGCTGACTGTGTGTTTCTTATGAGATCATAATTTTCATGCTAGTAATTATTCCCCCTTTCCACCATCATAGAGCCTGCTTTTATAGGTTAAGAGGAGCTTAACCTCTTGAGTTATCTTTAGAAAAAGTTGGGAACCTTCTCCTTGGATCATGGATCTCCTGATGAAACCAAGAATTCGAATACAACTACCTCCTAATCTCAAAATATCCTCTCCTTATTCTCCTCAATGGGCCAACTACTGCCCCAGATTAGGTAGCGCTCCCTCAGAAGGGGTATCAGAGCGCTGGAGCGCTCCTTGAGAAGCTTAGGGAAAGTGCCAGCGCCCTCAAGGTGAGTAGCACTCCTTCAAAAGGGGTAGGGGGGTGTTATAATGCTCCCTGATGCCTTGTAGGGTAGCGCCAGTGCTCCTAAGGCTGATATAGGGGAGCACTCCCCCTCAAAACCCTTATTTCAGAGCTCTGTTCAGGTGTTAAGAGTTCCTTGTCTTCAGTTAACTAGTTGTTCTACTTCAAATATGGTACATGAGATGTTTTAAGTGTCTCCTTAGTGTCATCGACATGGCAGTATGCTCGAACATCGTTTGTGACACTTACGACAATTGAGAGGAACATGCGACGCTTATCCATTTGAGTAATTTTGAAGTGTAACAGAATGCCCCCCAAAGTATGAAGTTAGAAGATGCGAACTGATAACTGAAATACTTTGCAGATGTTCAAACAAGGGTATAGACTCGGAGAACCTGACAGAAGCTGCACACAAACATCCAACAAATATCATGACATATTTCAAAACCCAAGGCAAGCATACCTATGCTTGGGTGATCAAGACTTGCAGGATATGGCCGCCATAAAATACACTGCGGATCCATAATTGTATTGATAAAAGGTATAGCCACCAAAGATACAATTTGGATCTATACTCTGATGACTCAGATTGATCATAGCCATGAAGAATACATAGTGGATCTAAGAGATGACAAGACATAGCCACGACCAATACAAAGTGGATCTATGTAACAGTGCATGTGTTCTTTGTCCAATAGAAACTCATTCACAGCTTGGGCAGAGCATATATCAAAGTGGTCACTCGACCCAGGGTATTCTTACCAATCCCAACACGATATGATTCCAACCATGTGAATAAATGTCTTGACGTCGAACATGGCAGAAACCACTTGATTACCGGTCAATGATGTAAACCGTTAACAAGTGCGAGGGAGATCACCATTAATGTCAATGATTCCCAAGGTAATCTAGTACATTCCAGCGAATGTGAATAGATGAGCTGAGGTTGAACACCCGTGGAATCATCCAATCAGAGGTCAATGATGTAAACCTACTGTTGAATGTGAGGAGGCCTGCCATTGAGGCATGCAGGTCCCAAAGTACTAACTGGCTTCTAAGCCTAATTCTCGGATAATGTGTTGAAGTCGACAGGAATAGACTCGTCGAGGGAGGGCCTTGATTTATCCCCCATCAACGACACAAAATGGACATAGAGATGTAATTGGTAGATCAAAAGGACATGGACTGACACTGGTTTTGAGGCAAGATATTTGGGATGGCTGACTCTCGAGGCGGATACTTCCCTTGAACACTAAGGCACAACAACAAAACATGACATGGACCAAGACTATGCAGTGGGTACTGTGACTTGCATCGGGTGACCCAAAGGAGTGAAAGGGGTTCAAAGGATTGGCTCAGTGCAGAGGTTTAGCAGATTATGATATATGCAGATGACAAAGTGTCGTGTTCAAGGGCGACTCTAAGAAGTGCTGGATGATGTTCTCAAGAGATTGCTTGGCTTGCTCCTTTCAATTTCCCCCCCATTAAGATAGATGAGTACCTCTTTTTTATTTAATGAGCTCGAGGAGGATAAAACATGCTCGATATAACTCACCTTCGGTAAGTTCCTCTTCCTTTGTTTAACGAACTGGAAGAAGTAAGGGTTCGATACCATATGGGTCTTTTGATGTGTGCTTTAACGAGTCCAAAGACAGAAAACTTGAAGGTTTTTCGGGATTATAGAGTTTGAAAAAACACTTAAAAGAGAACTCTCTTAGTTCCTTTTTCGTACAGTAGTCCAACGAGACCAAAAAAGGGTTAAACTATCGCTCGAAAAACGCCCTTTCTGACCTTTTAACGAGTGTGAAAGTAAGCAAGGTCACTCGACAATCTTTTCATATTTAAAGAGTCTAAAAAGGGTTTAAAGGAGACTCCAGGGGGTTCATTTTTCGTGTGCTCGTATCTATACGGGTCCGAAAAAGAGATAAAAGTTTACCCGGTTATGTTCTCATATTATTGAGCTCGAGAACGAACTAAGACTGTGCTCATAAATGTGACAAGGTGAATAATCCATCAGGACTGCCAGGAAACCTGTGATGTCAGAACTACAAACCAGGGATTAACGAAGCCAACATATATTTAGAGAAACCCATAAATGACCATACCTTATGAAAAATGAAAAATTTATAAATAACCATTCATTGAAAACTTCATTTACCATTTCATTTTGCAAGGATTTTGGAGTAGTGGAGAATCTCACTTTGAAGCAGATCTTGTTTTTCTCGCTGCTAGAGCTATGGTTCACTGTTTTGCTTGCTGTTTGGACCAGGTAGGTGTCCATCTCGTGCTCTTTCAAACACATGGTTTCACATTCATTTTAATGGCATCATTTATTTTAAAATATGAACCCTAAGTTGCCCCAATTAGAACCAAATCGGCCTCTTTGACAATTAATGGAAAAATGGGATTCTTTTACAAAAAACGTAGTAGGAAAGGATGGCTAATATGCCAATGCCCTAGTAGTCAATTAGATAGGTCGTTTTTTAGCAAGGAATCCATAAAAACATCTTCCCAAGTGCCCACGCAGCCCCCAAATTCGTTTTGAATTTTTAAAACGTTTTTATCATTGTTTGATGAATGTTACATGTTTAAGAGAGGACGTGGTGGTCATAAAGAGTATGTGGTTACTTTTAAATGATGTGGGCATCTTATTTCATGTTTTAAATTGTTTTTTGAAAATTGACGAAATTTCCAAAACATGGAAATACCGATTTTCTTTATTTCTTTTGTTTTGTAAGTAACTTTGGCAATCATGATCGAATGGAAGGAAAGAGAACATGATATGGATGACTTAGCCACCTTGCGGAGTCCTCGTACACGGGCCGCCTTGCGAGCTTGTGGTCTGCTCAAATTCTTCAAGTTGCAAAAGATGAAGAAAGAGATTTTATTGCTCGAACATATGATTGGCCTTTGGGATGTTACAGAACAAGGATTCTATATCAGCACGTAGCTTTTAACCATTGAGTTAGAAGATGTGTATTTTCTGACTGGCCTCTCAAAAAGAGGGGTCCCCATATCTTTTACTGGGCAGAGGGCATTACCCAAGCAAGTGGACGTGTATTTGGCATGCCACTGTATCCCGGGAGAAAGACTGGTAGGGGGTAGAATCCCTATCAAAGATATTCGAGAGTTGCCCCTCCAGTCTATACTGTTTGCTATCACGAGCATGACCGGTAGTACGAGTGCGCATATGGCATCAATATCACAGGTGGCTTATGTTGTTCAGTGTTTGGAGCCAACACTGTTCAAATGGAGTGCAGGGTTCCTTCAAAATGTGAAGGAATAGATTTCACGTTGCAGGACTGGACAGAAGCAGTTTGGCTATGGCTCATTTTTGGTCTCATTTTTTCTAGAGCGCATCCCCCAAATGCAGCCTCAGATAGCACTGGCGGTGCGACCAGTGGATGAACCGACGATGGAGAGGTGGACTAGTCTATCTCCAAGGCTAGTATCGGAGTCAGAGTTCCATTTCACTGGTGATTTCTTTGCCTGGCTGAGACGACAATACCTTTGGATAGAGGACTTCCCTTATGCTGAAGTAGATTTCCGCGGGAGCATGGACTTGATTTTGCCCGCGGGGGAAGACTGGGATGAGTCAGGTGAGAGACTGAGCTATACCTTGTCTAGTTTTTGTTTTTTAAGTTTTTGATGTATATATATATTTTTTTTGGGTATGTAGAAGAGTTTTAATAGATGTATGTTTTCAAAGTGCAGACAAGGGAGTAGTGCGCCCGGTTGATATACGAGTACCAGGATGTCGCGTAGACGTCTCAGTTGCAGAAGATCCGGTAGTACCAGTAGTGGGTCTTCGGGAGGTTGAGAGAAACCTCCAAGGTCTTATGATGGGCATCCCTCCTCTACAGAGGGAGGAAGTGCCTTTGCATCTGCATTGGCACACTATGGGAGTTCCAGAGAATATCAATTCTCTATTGAGGCATGTAGTGCGTGTGGTGATGTGTTACTCGCAGCACAATGTAGTGCGGGGAGATTAGAGTCTCTCCGATGATCATATTTTTTTGTATGCCTTGTCAGGCAACGTTGTATGGGTGGAAAACCCAATATTTTGCTCTTCTACATACTTTTTGATGTAATCCAAACATTTCAGTCACGCCATATATATATATATACAGTTTCGAGTACATGATTTGTACATGATGATTTGTACAGTCACATCGATGATTTGTACATGATGATGTCTGTGATGTGTTTTAATTTACATGTAATGTACAGTTTTTCTTTCCTTAAATCTTATATGTGGGTAAGATATCGATCCATGATATAATTAGCTAATGCATCCGAAACACTATTAAGTTCTCTTGGAATGTGTCTATATTCAATGTAATTGAACATTCGTTCAAGACGGCGAACTTGTAAGTGTAGACGTAGCAGGATAGGACTACGGATAACGTAGACGCGGTTGAGTTGACAGACCACGAGTTGGGAGTCTAAGTAAATAATGATCCAAGAAATACCTAGAGAAGTGGCTTGGGTCAACAATCCAATGATAGCGTGATATTCTGCCATATTGTTGGTTGTTGGTCCTAAGCAGATACCTACTGAACTCACCACCTCGTCAAATTGGTAAATAACACATGCTGTCGAAGCAATGTTCCGGGTATGTCGGCTAGCGCCATCCGTGAACCTAAAAAAGATAGGAAAGGAAGACGTCATCTGCGCATGAAAACACAGGCACACTCATGAGTGGCAACGATAAAGACTCGAGCACGATAAAGAAAAATACACACCAAACTAAAATACAATAATGTACAAAGTACAGATGCTAGGTGATCTAGGCATAGTAATTTTTAAGGTAAAGCCCGTTTCGGGGCTCTCCCAAGGAAATTCCATCATGATCAACTAGTTCATAGGCACCTCTATGTAGAACACGCTTCAGGATGTAAGGACCGTGCCACATAGGTTCTAACTTTCCTATCCCCAATTTATCGTGAGCTTGGTCGTAAACGAGGACTAAGTCTCCTTCTGCAAAAAACCGAGGGTGGACGGATTTGTCATATTGACTCTTGATTCGTTTCTGATGTGCCTCATTGGTGAGAGCAGCATTGCAACGTGTTTCATCCAATTTGGATAGATACAAGAATCGTTCTTCTTCAACAGAAGTATGGGGCAGGAGTTCTAATTTCAGTTTGAGTGATGGAATCTCACACTCGATTGGTAGGACGGATTCAATGCCATAGACTAACTGGAGAGGAGTGAATCCAGTTGAAGTTTTCACAGAAGTGCGATAGGCCCAGAGAGCAGAGAACAGTTGTAAATGCCACAATGTCTTGTTTTCCCCTACCATGCGTTGGATCATGGTTTTTAGGACTTTGTTGATAGCCTCAACTTGTCCGTTCACTTGAGGGTAGTAGGGGGATGAGTTTTCATGGTGAAAACCCAATTTGACATGTAACTCGCTCATCATCTAGTTTTTGAAGTGTGCACCATGATCGGTGACAATGGCACGTGGTACACCAAAATGAGTTATGATGTGGTTGAAGAGGAATAGAGTTGCAGTATGACCATCGTTCAGGAAGGTAGGCATAGCCTCAGCCCATTTAGTGAAGTAGTCGACGGCGACGATGATGTAACCGTGCCCCCCGACTGAGGTAGGCTTACACTACATGAAATCGATGCCCCACTTGGCAAAGGGGCCGATGGTAATAATAGGGTGCAACGCAGTAGGGTGGGTGTGTGCCTTCTTGTTGAAGATTTGGCAGGGTGGGAATTTTTTGATGGCCTCGATGCAATCTTTGAAAATCGAGGGCCAAAAGTAGCCAGCACGTAGGATTTTTTAGGCTGTGGCCATCCTGGAAAGGTGGCCGCCAAAGGCGCCAAGGTGCAATCGTTCAGACATCGCCGAAGGATGGTGTCAATACCACGGTGATACAAAGTGTCGCCGAGGATGAGATAACGGCGGGAGTGGTGACGAATGCGTCAACGCTCTTCATGAGAGATGTTGGGCTGAAAAAGTTGGGTTTGAAGGTAGAGGAGAATGTCTCTGTACCAAGGATCAGAGGTGCTAATGAGGAAGAGAGATTCATCGAGGAGAGAATCTCTAGGTTCAATGCTTTCATCGGCACGGGGGATAGCACAAATGAGCTCGGCAAACACCAGGGATTTTTTGGCTTTAGCCTTCGTAAACTCGAGATCGAATTCTTCAGAATAATGATCCATTTTGAATATTTGCCCCCAAGTACTTGACGTGTCAAAACGTGGTACATAGGGTTGGAGTCTACGATTACTGTGGTGGTGCGTAATAAAATGTAGTGGTGGAATCTTTGGATAGCAATGACGGCTGCCAGAGCCATTTTCTCAACATGCGAATAATCTGATTTTGGGTCCAGATAAACTCTTGCTCAGATAATAAATCACATGTTCTTCGCCATTGGGGTCTTCTTGGACTAACACCATCGCAATGGTGGAAGTAGAAGAGACCAAGTAAAGGATATAATCCTTTGTATATTCGGGAGGATGTAACAAAGGAGCATGGGTCAAAGCATGTTTGAGAGCGTCGAATGACCGTTGGGCAGCGTCATCCTAGATGAAAGGGACGTTCTTTTGCAGTAACCGCATAAATCCTTTAGTGATCTTGGCATAGTTATAGATGAAACGGTGAAGAAAGTTTGCTTTGCCTTGCAAACTTTGGAGTTGGGTTAAGTTGGTAGGTGGGGGTAAGTGATCCGAAATCAAATCCAGAAGCCTGATAGGGCTTGAAAAATGATCAAAAATGAAAGTGCTCAAAATGTGATGAAACCTATGCCATTGCGTTCATCTCGTCTTCCTGATTCCAATAGTATATTTACTTTTTCAAATGGACTCCGTATGCGAAAGTTATCGCGTTCTGATCGGAAGCCCAAACAGGTAAAAATTCAAAGGTCAACTGGTCAAAAAGTCAATGATGACATGGTAGAGTTCATACATGCTGATGTGGTGGCTGTACAGAAGTGATGTGGCAAGCATTTGTTGGTTGACAGTTGTTGAATCAGATGTCGACACGTGGCAGTTTTCTGGTCAAATGATTGGGTGCCACGTGGCCCAATCGTGGGCTGCCATGTGGCACCCCAGAATTGGTTAATTGTTTGTTTATTAAAATTTTATGGAGGCCATGGGGTTTGACCCCCAGACCTCCCCACCATATAAATCTTTAACAAAGGCCACGCTACCAATGTGCCACCATAGTAGTTCATACTATGTAATGGATTTTAATTTATTTAAATTTACATTAATGTTAATGTGGCGGTGGGGTCGGGCCGGGGCTTAGCCCCAGCCCGCGGTCCTTTGTATTATAACATGTGACCTATGGTAACATTTGTGCATGGGGGATTTAAATATAGCCTGTGGACTTATGTACTATGCCATGTGACCACACCGGAGCGCGTGGAGGGGGAAGTTGGAACGGTTTTGACCGTTAGCCCCTTTTACATTTTCGCGAGGTCATATGACCCTAATGTGCTCGAGTGCTAGGCAGTTAGGGGCTGGAGGTTCCCTAACCATCCTACACTTTGTACCATTGGCACGATTGTGCCCGATGCTGGTTTTTCACGCCTTATATTGCGTGTGAGCCAGGTTCAATGGGAGAGGGTGCGTTTTGTAGCACCAGTGACAGCAAGTTTGAAGGGGAAAACTTCTAGGAGGCATAACTTCTTCGTTTTTCGACCGATTGAGGTGCTAAAAGAGCCTATATAGGGGTTTTTGGTCGCTATGAAGCCATTGGATCAGTCAGAGAAGAGTTATATGGAAGGGAGGCCAAGAAAAATCCATTTTGATGCAGAGAAGCTTGTGAGGAGGAGACGTTGTTGGACCATTTCTGGGAGCTCCGGACGTCTGTTTTGCACGCCATTTTCTTTGCATGGTTCTAGAGATCTGGAAGAACATGACCAGATCAGTCTTGTATCCATTTAGAATTGCAGCGATGTAATTTTGAGCATTTGAACAGAAATAAAGAAGCCTCCCCCACAGAGAAAAGGCCCGGAGACGTAGGCAAAGTTGTGCCGAACTCCGTTATCAATCTGTGTGTTATGGTTTGTTGTCTTTTATTTCATTTCAGATCTGCAAATGTATATATGGATGTCATAATTTCTCGTCTTTCCTCATTCTTCACTAATATTTCTCAAATGGTTAATTAATGCATGCAAAATTAAAACTCAACCATAAGTCATTAAAAGATCCTACGGATCAAGAGGTATCAGAGCTAGTTGACGTTTGGATTTGAGTTGCATGTTAACCAAGGAAAATCTACAGTGTGGTGAAGGTGAGCTTGTTGCAGAGAATCCATTTATTGGATTGAGAAAGAGAGCTTCTCACAGCGAGAATATGGCATCGGAAGAAGGGATTTCTCAAGATGAGAAAGAGTTCCGGAAAACATTCCTTGCTATGTCGGAGATGGTGAAAGTTTTGTACGAAGATTAATTGGAACGGAAGCGACCAATTTTGGGTGATTCTTCAAAGGGCAGAAGTGAAGAGGAAGAGGACCATCCTCAGATTCCTCCTTCACCTCCATCAACACCTCCTTCTTCTCCTTCTGCTTCTTCTTCTTCAAGTTCTAAATCTAGTGGAAAGAAAAATGTTCATAAGAATAAACATGAAATGCCATTGTTAAAACTTGATGTAAAATTTGAGTTGCCCATATATGATGGTGAAGTGAATGCAGAAAAACTTGATAAATGGATCAGATGGATGGAGGTATACTGCAGTGTGCAGCAGATCAAGGATGAGGCCACACAAATCAAGTTGGCATCTTTGAGACTTGCAGGTACAACTCTTATCTGGTGGCAAAGCAAGCTGCAAAAAGGAACACAAAATGTGGGTAATGTATTTCCATCATGGAAGGATTTCATTTCTGCACTTAGGAAACAATTCTATCCTTTGGGTTATAAAGAAAAAGAAATAATTGAATGGCAATCTTTAAAACTAAGAAAAGGACAAATAGTGCAAGAATACACCGATGGATTTAGAAAAATGGGATTAATGTTAGATATTCCTTTGCAAGCACAAGAAACCCTTATGAAGTATATAGGAGGTTTGCCTGCGCATATTAGAAACACTGTTTTCATGTTTGGACCCACTAACCTTGATGAGGTTTCTATTCAAGCTATGTATATTGAAGCAGGGAAAGCAGGTGTGTCAGGGGAATCGTCGTCTTCAAGGAAAGAGGACAAGAGGAAAAGGCATGGCAATGGCAAGAATGCAAATGCAGTGATAAAGAAGGAAGGAAAGCCCTCTTGCAAGCATTGCAAGAAAGAGGGACATGATGAGGACAGATGTTGGCAGTTGCATCCCGAGAACAAGCCAAAGTGGTTCAAAGAAAAGAAGGGAATGCAAACAGTGGCAACAACATCAAAGCCCACAGACTTGGGATCGGATTTAGGTGATGAGTCAAAGATCTCATTGGTTGGTATGATAGGTAAAAATGGTGAAGATATTGATTGTAGAAATAAGTTGTTTCATATAAGGGTAATCATGCGACACACTAAGATAGACACATTAATTGACAGTGGATCTCAATCTAATCTAATTTCAGAAGAATTGGTTAAGAAATTGGGATTAAAAACACAAACTCATCATAAGCCTTACACACT
>ML794558.1:143668-156673 GCA_009831015.1 Picea engelmannii
AGTCGTCTTTTTGATGCTGTCATTGGCAATTTTTTCTACATGGATGATAGTAGCTTCAGTAAGATGTAACAGGGTTCAAATGGCTAACAATATACTGTCAGTTGTCATGATTGTGTTACAGTTGATCTTGATGAGACAGGTGCACAGGACAGAGTTTAGAGACAGAGAACAAGTCGGGTGGCCTATCCTGAGATTTTTGACTGGTCAGTAACCTTTTGGGGACCAAAAGGTCTTATTGTGGGGAGGTGTGATCTGAAATCGGATCCAGAAGCCTAATAGGACTTGAAAAATGCTCAAAAATGAAAATGATCGGAATGCGACAAAACCTATGCCATTGCGTCCATCTCGTCTTCCTGATTCCGACGGTATATTTACTTTGTCAAACAAACTCCGTATGCGAAAGTTATCGCGTTCTGATCGGAAGCCCAAACAGGTAAAAAGTCAAAGGTCAACTGGTCAAAAAGTCAATGATGACATGGTAGAGTTTGTACATGCTGATGTGGTGACCATACAAAAGTGACGTGGCAAGCATTTGTTGGTTGACAGTTATCGAATCATATGTCGACACGTGGCAGTTTTCTGGTCAAATGATTGGGTGCCACGTGGCCCAATCGTGGGCTGCCACGTGGCACCCCAAAATTGGTTAATTGTTTGTTTATTAAAATTTTATGGAGGCCATGGGGTTCGACCCCCGAACCTCCCCACCATATAAATATTTAACAAAGTCCGCACTTCCAACGCGCCACCATAGTAGTTCATACTATGTAATGGATTTTAATTTATTTAAATTTACATTAATGTTAATGTGGCAGGGGGGCTCGGGCCGGGGCTTAGCCCCAGCCCGCGGTCCTTTGTATTATAACATGTGACCTATGGTAACATTTGCATGCAGGGGGTTTAAATATAGCCCTTGGACTTATGTACTATGCCATGTGACCACACCGAAGCGCACGGAGGGGGAAGTTGGAACGGTTTTGACCATTAGCCCCTTTTACATTTTCGCGAGGTCATATGACCCTAATGTGCCCGAGTGCTAGGCAGTTAGGGGCTGGAGGCACCCTAACCATCCTATGGTTTGCACCATTGGAACGATTGTGCCCGGTGCTGGGTTTTCACTCCTTATATTGCGTGTGAGCCAGGTTCAATGGGAGAGGGTGCGTTTTGTAGCACCAGTGACAACAAGTTTGAAGGGGAAAACTTCCAGGAGGCATAACTTCTTTGTTTTTCGACCGATTGAGGTGATGAAAGAGCCCAGATAGGGGTTTTTGGGTGCTCTGAAGCCATTGGAGCAGTCAGAGTATATTTATACAGAAGGGAAACCAATAAAAATCCATTTTTATGCAGAGAAGCTTGTGAGGAGGAGACGTTGTCGGACCATTTCTGGGAGCTCTGGACGTCCGTTTTGCGCATCGTTTTCTTTGCATGGTTCTAGAGATCTGGAAGAACATGACCAGATCAGTCTTGTAGCCATTTGGAATTGCAGTGATGTACTTTTGAGCATTTGAACAAAAATAAGGAAGCCTCCCCCACAGAGAAAAGGCCCGGAGACGTAGGCAAAGTTGTGCCGAACTCCGTTATCAATCTGCGTGTTACGGTTTGTTGTATTTTATTTCATTTAAGATCTAAAAATGTATATATGGATGTCATAACTCCTCTTCTTTCCTCATTCTTCACTAAGTTTTCTCAAATGGTTAATTAATGCATGCAAAATTAAAACTCAACCATAAGTCATTAAAAGATCTGGTGGATCAGTAAGGCTAGGATGGCCTTGATCTTTAAGGGATCCACTCTGATCCCATCTTTGGAGACAATGAAACTGAGGAGTCGACCGGATTTGACAGCGAAAATGCATTTATGTGGGTTCAAACGAATACGATAGAAACGACATCGAAGAAAAATTGCCCGCAAGTGATCGATGTGATCGGATCGATGGGATGAATGGGCAGGTAAATCATCAAGGTAAGGTTCTGTGATATGTTTGATGTCATGGAAAGCGTACGACATGGCCCACTGGAAAGTAGCACCAACATTTTTTAGGCCAAAAGGTAGCTTTCGGTAGGCGAAAGTACCCCAAGGGCAGATGAAGGCTGTCTTATGTTGGTTAGCAGGCAAGATTTCAATCTGGTTATATCCAGAAAAACCATCCATGAAAGAGAATATTACGCTCCCTATGCAGTTATCGATGATTTGATCGATGAAGGGCGTAGGGTAGTTGTCCTTAGGACAAGCTTTGTTGAGATCTCAATATTCAACGCAAACACGGATGGTCCCTTGTTTCTTAGCAACTAGAACAAGGTTGGAGACCCATTCGGTCAAAGGGACGGGATGGATAAAGCTAGATTTTAGAATTTTTTCAACTTCTGCCTTTATAGATGGGATTTTCTTGGGATGAATCGGGCGGAGTTTCTATCGAACCGATTTCGAATCAGGGTAAGTCTTGATTTTGTGTACGACGATTGAAGGGTCAATTCTTGGCATTTCCTCGTAGCTCCATGCGAAGACATCGCAGAATTCCTTGAATAAGGTGGTGTAAGAGACCACTTCGTCAGGTGTGCAATTAGCGCCAAGGTTAATATTTTCCACGACACCTTATTTGATTGAAATGTCAATCGTGATCATAGTAGAGATGTTACCCATGTTCCCCTCAGAGAGAGTATCTTGTGTGAGGATAGGAGATTGCGAAGCGTCGGTAACATCGAGAGGGAAGACAGAGTGTATGTCTTGGTGAATTTCTTCCAAAGGTGAAAGAAAAGAGGATCGATGGTGGTTTTCATCCTAGGGAAAATCGTCGATGCTAAGCATTTCCATAATAGATTCATCCGAAGGAAAAATTTGGGAAATGTAATCAACTACAAACGACAGGGAATCCAACCACGAGGGCACCGAGTAAGCATCAGGTGCCAACAAATGTGAAGTGTTCGAAGAGGGAGAGGCAGATTGGATAGATACCTATGCGGCCTCGGCTGGACTAAGTGGCATAGTGTCACCGAGCACATCGAATTCCAGTGGACTAGGTACAATCCAAGGGTCAGATGATTCCAAGGATTGATAAGGCATAGTCAAGATCATATTGACGGCGGCAATATGATGCACGGTAGGTGGAAGTGGTGTAGGGAAACCCATGAGGCTAGAATCTTTCAATAAGCCAACACCAACGCTTTCATACGTAACTAGGTGGTCTCCCAAAAAGGGAATGTTGTTGGTAGCAGGGATGTGAGCGTCGGGTGTGCAGAAATCAAGCTGATCGATGGTAACAATTTTGCCTTGATGGGGGAACTATACACATCGAAACACCGATGAGGCAACAATAGTCATAGCATAGAACCAACTTCTTCTGAGTAATAGGTTGTAATTGAGGGGAGCATCGACCACCTCGACGTCAACGGTAACAGTTTTTCCACCCAACTGAATGGCTAAGGATTGTAATAACCCGTGAGGATGAAAACCTCGTCCATCGAAAGCGCGTAACATGGTAGTGGATTTGTTGAGGGCAGGTGATTTCAAACCTTTCCAACAGGCTAGAGACATGACATAGGTAGAGGCTCCCTCATCCAGGATAGTCCGGTGGATTTGTTGATTGTGGACAACAACATCGATTTGGAAAGCTAGCTAGTGGGAGAGTCGTGGTTGATGATCATCCAGATTAAACGTGAGGTTGTTTGATGACTTAGGATCAAAAGCGCAAATGGTGGCTAAGAGCGTTCTACATTGGCTGGGACAGTGTTGTAGAACTTCCAAGGCGGACATGGCACACGGGGCTTGAGCCAAATCTTCTACAATGTTGTAATTTTGGGTAGCCCGTGAATTGGGATTGAAGGTAGATTTCCAGATGGTGCTCTTAGGAGGGTGTAAGATGGAGTCAAAAGAAGGTTTCTCAGTCTGGAGTGGCCCGGATGGAGGGCTAACAGATGGAGGATTAACAGAGGATGGTAACGGGTCTGGTGAAGAACCGTTAGCAGTCTTCGGCTTGCCAGGTTTAACTAGTGTGTCATATGTCACAGAGCGAGTGGTTAGATTAACTCTGTTAAACATGTAAATGTGGGCACTTGTCGAGGCCTCATCGTGGGGTTGGTTGGAACTACCCCCCGACATGGGGGTTTGTGCAACCAAAGATTGCTGCTACAGAAAAGGCTGAGTGTGCACAGTGGGTTGCGAATTTCCCTTGAAAAGTTTGGCCACTTCATCGCGATGTGAAAATTCTCGAGTGTAGTGATCATCACCGCAAATGAGACATGGGAATTTTGATTTTTGTTGAGGTTGTTTTCCAGCAGCAGGAGTTTGCGGTTGGGTTTTGGTTTGTTCGTTGTTATTGTTCTTCTTTGGTTTGTTTCTCTCTTTCTTCTTGCCCCCAAGTTGTTGTGAAGGGGTTGATTAGACCGTGTTCACATCAGAGACTTGAGTTTGAGGGGGGGTGGAAGAGGGTGTAGTCAGGCTAGGAGCAGCCGTCGAAGTGGGTCGCTGAATCGTTCCAGCTGACTGAGTAGTTAATCGGGTTTTGACGGAGCCAATAACTCCATCCACGTGTGAAGCAGATGATGGTTTGGATGGATTGTTAGTGGCATGGGTAGCATTCGGTATCAACTCATATAGAGTACCGGATTGTGAATAGACTAAGTCTAGGTACTGGGCTCGGGCAATGGCTTCTTCCTCAATGACTACACCACCCATGGCAACATCACGAGCAATCTGGGGTAACAACAATTTAGTGAACCATTCTGCTAACAATTCGTCAGGAATGATCGCTTTGATTAGCCTTTGTCATCGTCTCCATTCATGGATATGGTCGGAGATATGTATAGAAGTTGTCTGACGAAGGGAGGTTAATAGTTCAGTACCCATCTTGTATCGAATGGGTAGTTGGAAGTGAGTGAGGAAGGACATGGCGAGGGAGTTGAAATCGTGAAAAGATGCTCATGGTAATTCAATATACCATTTCGCTGCGGAACCCGTAAGTGTTCGTTGGAAGAGACACAAACGGATAGAGTCATCCATAAGGGAGTTGGATGAACACCACAAATGGAAAGTCATCACGTGGTTGTTTGGGTCTTCTCCGGACTTTCCGTCGAATTTTGGGATATCAAAAGGAAGTTTCGCTGGAATAGCTGGCCAAACCGGAGAATGATAAATAGGATCATTCGTTAACCGAGACAAGTCTGGAAGATCCAGAGTAGCTAGAAAAGGTAGTTGTTGGTTAACCTGTGGGTAATGTTGGTGTGGCAGAGGGACACCAGTGGGGCCCATTACTGGGTTATGTGGATAATTATAACTAGTGGGCCCTCTCATATGAGGTTGGTTTTGACCAAGGTACGCAGGATTTGAGGTGTTTTGAGAAGCATGTGTGAGCAGAGGATAACTGGATGGGTTTTGCGGGTTATAGGTTGGGTTAGGCATTTGTCCATAGGGAGGTTGTTGCAGAATCTGAGAATTTGGTCCGGCCGAGAATTGTGGGTTTCCTTGAGAAAGGACGTTCCATGGATTAGGTACAGCGGACACATTTGGTCCATGTGGTTGATGGTAGACTCCAAATTGAGGCTGCCCCGGAGCATGAGGGTGTCCCCTGAATGGAATTTGTCCTCTAGTGGGAGGATGCCCCCCAGCATGAGGTTTCCCCCTGAATGGAATTTGTCCTCCGGTGGGAGGATGCCCTCCATCTTGAGGTAGAGTTTTCGGGATTTGAGAACCAGACGTAAATGACTGACCGGTGCCGCCGAGCGGATTAGGACCACCAAGACTGGTCCCTCCAGGTTGCTAGATAGGTATGAAACTTACCGGTATAACTTGGGTAGTAGTTTGGGCAGTGGTGGAAGTGGCGTTCAGTGCCCTGAATCCAAAAGGGAGTGTAGGTCTTGGTGTTATAGGTGTGCCAATCAGAGCTTGATTAACCACTGGATTACCGGTGGGAATAATCGGGATGTGAGGGACTATCGTAGATTGGGCCCTCTGGAGGGGAATAGTGGACCTTGGGCCAACGGATGGTATGTTCGGACCAACGGGTGGTGTGGCTGTAAAAGTGGTGGTACCGGTGAAATGATTTGGAGGTACGGTGTAGGAAAAAGGTGCGTCGGCACCTTCCCCGGTTCCGTAGAGATCTCGCACCAAGCGTGGTGGACTCCGAACAATGTCTATGGTCCAAAAAGGGTCATTGGCTAAATGGTTTTGAGGAGACCCAGCCGGAATGTCAGAAGGATTGACGACGACAAATTCACCAGCGAAATTCAGTTGGAGGACACGTCGTTCATATCCCTCCGGAATTCGAAAAGCTTCTGGAGATTCTAAGACAATTCGAAAATTCTCCAAAGGAGTGGGAACTTCTTCCTAGGAAGTTGTAGTATTTTGAACCTCACTCTGTTGAGGAGATTCCTCCGTAGAATGAGGGGGTAAAGGGGTGTTTCCTTCCATATTTTCTGGAGGAAGTCCCTGTAGCCTCCGCGAGCAGCATGGAGGGTCGATGTGGAAAAAAAGAGTCAGCGAAAGAAATCTATGGCCAACTAACGAAAAGAAACAACACACGCTAAAAAAAAATCTAAGAATCACAACCAAGAAAGCAGGACCTTCTTTTGATGACCGTACTAGTTGGTGATGAAATCCAATGTCGCGTGATCAAGTCTAGAAGGGGTGGGGATAGGGTGGAAAAGTTACAATGGCGACCTGCTTAACAGACTTACGCCTTGGTGCAAGCTTCCACGCAGTAATTGTGGATTTACCCTCCAAGGAGACCGAGTGAGTTTGACCAATGTCTGTTCCAGGTACAGTGAGACTTCCCGTCACTGTCACCTTGTGTAAGACCCTAAATATTATGGCCACTAAGGATACCAATTCACAGTCAGCCCCTGGGCGAGAATAGTCGACATTTCGATCCGAACGTACGGGCAGGGTATCAAGCCTGAAATCAACTAAAAGGATTCCACGTAGTAATTGTGGATTTACCTCAAAGTGACCCCCATAATATGATCTAACCACCACAATCAGTTAAACCACGGAGGGTTAGTCCCCGTAGCTTACCCGAATGCGACCTCGTGCGTAACCCCTGTGTTAGAGGGGGATCCCAGGAAGACTTATACGATAATTGGATTTGACTCTCCCTAACTCAGGATGCTACTGTTTGTTTGGAAACTTTGGAGAGTTATGCTCACAGCCTAATCCAAAGTACTAAGCCTAGTCTACTGTTGGTGGAGGATCCTAGAAAAGAAAATGTTCTAAATAATTTTTAATTAGCGTTGATTTTATGGCGGACAGGTAGATGACCTCAAAGAGCTTGACCTTAACTCTAAGACAGAAAATGATTAACGTGGACACTAACTTCCTTTCAATTCTATCTAAACTAACACATGAGAAAGAAGGATAACAGAAGTACCTCTTTATCGACGTGTGTCCCTGCACGCTCTGAGTTGCGCTCCGATCCTTTGCTCCTCGTTGGATCCTGTGGACAAAACAAGATACGACCACTTCCTACTCTATTGATATTAGCTTGAAAATATATCTATCTATCAACGATAATTTCATGTAACATCAGACACAAACTAGAAAGAAACAGGCCAAGCGTGTCATATTAATGAGAATAACGACAGCAGTACTTACAATCTTAGATGCGAGTGCGACAACTTCGTCAAGTCCCCTTCATCTAACCCTTGCCTGAAAGATCCACAACCTGGAGAACAACAGCTTCACTGATCACTCTCCTTTGGCTGACTGTGTGTTTCTTATGAGATCATAAGTTTCATGCTAGTAATTCTTCCCCCTTTCCACCATCATAGAGCCTGCTTTTATAGGTTAAGAGGAGCTTAACCTCTTGAGTTATCTTTAGAACAAGTTGGAAACCTTCTCCTTGGATCAGGGATCTCTTGATGAAACCAAGAATTCAAATACAACTACCTTCTAATATCGAAATATCCTCTCCTTATTCTCCTCAACGGGCCAACTACTGCCCCAGATTAGGCAGCACTCCCTCAGAAGGGGTATCAGATCACTGGAGCGCTCTTTGAGAAGCTTAGGGAAAGTGCCAGCACCCTCAAGGTGAGTAGAGCTCCTTCAGAAGGGGTAGGGGGGCGTTATAATGCTCCCTGATGCCTTGTAGGGTAGCGCCAGTGCTCCTAAGGCTGATATAGGGGAGCGCTCCCCCTCAAAACCCTTATTTCAGAGCTTTGTTCAGGTGTTAAGAGTTCCTTGTCTTCAGTTAACTAGTTTTTCTGCTTCAAATCAGGTACATGAGATGTTTTAAGTGTCTCCTTAGTTTCATCGACATGGCAGTATGCTCGAACATCGTTTGCGACACTTACGACAATTGAGAGGAACATGCGACGCTTATCCATTTGAGTAATTTTGACGTGTAACAATCTGCACTATATATCTATTTAAACTACTGAGAATTCTCGAATTTATTAACTATTAAATAACAAACTGACCAGAATTAACGCTTCCTATTTGTCCTGTGCTTCATACTTGATTTAGCTGTTTGGTGGGAGGAAACCCGCACCAGATTTTCCATGAGCTTCTTGTAAACAGGAAGCAGCAGTGCTCTTTGAATTATGAATGATAGAACAAACAAGACATAAACGACAACAATCTTAAAGTTTACAAATCATCACATCTAGATAAATCCCTGTGCGAAGATTTGTACAGAACATATCATTTAACGAAGAAGATAAACCTTTTATTCATTAAATTGAAACAAAGTAATTGTTGTACAAAAATGAGATACATAAGATATTTACAGAATTTAAGTCATGACACATCAACCTGTAACAAGTCTTGATATCTAAAGTATCCAATGACTTGATCACAAATTAAAATGCACAAAACCTGAACGAAAGTATGATAAATTGAAAGCTAAAGCAGTTACAAAAGATCCACTTCCATTCGAGTCTGTATCATCATAAATCCATAGCTTTTGTTCTCCCCTCAGTGATGGGCTCTTTACAAAAATTAATGAGCATATAAAGGCCATAGGGTAAAACATCCCTGTGGGAATTATCAACAACTCTTTACAAAAATATGGGAAGAATCTCCCAAATGTCTATTTCTAACTAAAACTAACAACTTAAACCAAATCTATGTAACAAAAGTATGTTCTAAACTGCCACAGCATGTTCAATTTCCCATTGAAATTTGTATGCACCTAAAGATAGGCAAAAGTAGACAATTTTAGATAATGTTTTAATTGTAAAATTAACAAAAATCCAAATTTTATGACTAGCTACAAAATGTCATGATTCTGTAGCTGGTCATATTTACAAACAAAATTGTTTTAAATCAATCCAAATGATAATAGAAATGTATATGGTCAATCAAACAGAGCCTTTATTACCAATTCAAGACAAGCAGATCATTCTTGGTAAAACAAATCAAATCTTTTATGCCAATTTAAAACAAACGAGATTGAATTAATCGAATGGTAACAGGGATATATGTGATCTGTCAACCAACTTTTTTATTACCAATTCGAAACAGACAGAATCGTTTTGACAATTCAAAACCAATGAAATCAATTTTTGAAACAATTTCAATCGAAACAGACTATAATTGATTTAGCAAACAAATATTTCGTATCCATTTAACACAAACACAATCGTTTATGTCAATTCAAAACTTAACAAAATCGTTGTTGAATCAAAACAAAACTAACAGAATCATTTTTTTAATTCAAAACTAACAGAGCTATATCAAACTAACTCAGAGCCAATTCAATCATTTATACTAATTCAAGAATAAGAAAATCATATTAAATCGGTTCAATCAAAACATAGCTATATTCGATTTTAGCAAACAAATCTTTTGTACATGATTCAAAACGAAATCATCCTGGGAAATTCGAAGTAAACATAATCGTTTTTGAATCTATTCAAACAAAAAAAAACTAATTTAGAGAAAACACAATCGGCTACGCTAATTCAAACCAAATCATTCAAAAATTGATGTTGAAATAACATACCAGGGCTGTAGGAAAATGATTCAGTCAAGATAACTTTGAGTTAACAAAGGCAGTAGTTGCCTCAACATTTCTGAAGATGATTGAACCCGTGGTATTTTGTTTCTTATCGTAAGCTTGTAGCCTATCTCTTTCCTTTGACAACACAGTAACTCATTCCTCCAATGACTTAATTTTAGATTGTAGCAGAGGAACATCCATGTAGTAACATTCAAGCCAAGAATTGCATTGAGTACACAGTGGTTGATTGGGCCTTGGTATTACAGGTGAGGGCTCTTTCAAGTTACCAGGGGTTTCACTGTGAAGCTTAATTCCCAGGAAGTTAGGGTCATCCTTGAGGCATGGTGGGAGGTTGGGTACATATTCGTAGGGTTCAACAGAATAGAGACCATGTGAATACGGGTATTCCTCATCCAAAAAGCGTTCAATCTCAGAGTCAGAATCCTCTCTCAAGACAATAGGCTTCTGGTCAGTGTTTTGTTTAGGCTTGTTCTGAGCACATCTAGATATCCATCGTGCATTCTTCTTTCCCTTACCACTGGTATCGGTATTACCCTTGCCCTTCTTCCTTACAGGCCTCTTAATGGTCTTAGTATTGTCTTTAGAACATGAGTTAGGCATGGTATCAGTTAGGTCAATGTTGGAGCAGTTTGAGGGTTTGACAGGGGGTAGAAGGGTAGGAGGTGGCACGGCAGGCCCAACCAGGGTTTCGGTGACCACAATCTTGTCCACTTGAATACATTCGGGAGTGGAAAAGCCATTCCTTAATAGGAAGGCTTGCCAACAGTCACCACTAAGTTTCAAATGATGAACAATAACGATTTTGATCAAGCAGTGATGGAAGAGGCTAGAATCAACCTTCTCCCGCTTAAATCGTTTGGACATTTTATACAGGCTGTGTAGGAGGTAGTGAGGCATGTTCAAAGGGAAGTCTATGAAATTCATAAGAAACTGAAGATGGTAAAGACACACTAAACCATAATGACCTTCACAAGTCACGAATTGCTTAACAATTGGCAATAAATTATGCCCTCTAGTCTTAAGGGCAGTGACAGGCATACCTCTGTCACAACTAACAATTTTCCTTCATGTGAACAGGAGTAGCCATGGCACCTCATCCACTTTTGAATTCTTAAACCACCTCTACCCTTTAGCTGGTAAACCCATGGCTGAACTGAGAAATTCTTCGTCCAGTTCAAGCTGGATGTCTCCAACCTTGGCCCTACATCCATCGAATGTGAGGGAAAACTGATAGGCGACCGCAAGGTTGAAACCCTCAAATTTTTGGATAAAAACTAACCAGCCACTATTCTCCAGGTATTCATGAGCATTGTCAAATAGCTGCAATGTTTGGATGCCATTAGGTTCTATGGGCACTACATGTTCCATAGGAGAGAGCACACAGTGAGCAGGGTAAATGGACAGGGGTTTGGATAGGGTATATGCAGGACCGAACGCTCACAGGCTTCCCCGAAACCAACAGAGGTAACCCGAGATACAAGGAAGGCATTAATGCCTAAGTGTGCGAGGGTGGCGGAACGAAACAAACCCATGCAAAACATTCATATCGAAATGTACAAACGACGATGCTATGGTGATTCAAATCACTATTGGTGTGTGTTAAAAGACAAAGCCAATCAAACAACTATTGAAAACCATGATAAGTTGACCCAAATATCTGCACAAATAATAATGTTTGTATGATTCACAACAAAATGATATTTCAAATTTGGCACCAAAGATTTGACCATAAAACTTATGTGTTTTATGAAACCATTGCACTAAGGGTCTAATCACAATGTCAATGCGTTGTCATGAAACCATTGCACCAAGTAATTTGATCTAAGACAATAAAACATCAAACTACCATTGTATCAAGGACTCAATCACAATCACTAGAATACCATTGCATCACAAAAAATGAAGTCATTTTAACAAAAATGCAAAGTGAGTAAAGATTTGGTGTCTTGCCAACTATGTGACCATTATTGAGTTAGAGGTGAAATGACCACATAAACAAGAGTAACCATAATAATCCAGCGACGATGTTAATTCCAATGACATGACTTCGAACTCAATGATTTTCATGCTTGCAGTCGTGAAAACGAAAACAAAAGGTAGGTGTGCGAATGCACAAAATAATCATGTTGTTTTATTCAAAAGATTGCGATGAGAATCAATGGTTCCAAAACACTTGTGTAGGCAGCTTATAAGGGTAGGATAAAAATGTGAAATGGATGCCAACAAAAGCCCATATTTATATGATAGAAAATCTATTTTTCATCATCATGAGAACAAGCATCACTTGTTTAAGAATGGAGTTGAGTACATTGTTATAGCCCATACAAAGAAGATTAATTTATCACTTGTAAATGCGGGACAAATGAAGAGATTAGTCAATGCTAGCAAGAATTTTGTTCTCTTAATGATTAAACCCAAAGATGATATTGAAAACGAAGTTTTCCAAGGTTGTGATGCAAAGTTGAAATCTGATCTATATGAGGTTGTTAATCAATATGATGAGATGTTTAAGGAACCAAAGGGATTACCTCCAAAAATGGGTATCCAACATGAAATTCAATTGCAGTAAGATTGTCCTCTTCCAAATATTGGTATGTACAGGATGTCGGTCATGGAGAATGCCAAAATTAAAAAACAAATCCAAGAGTTGCTTGACAAAGGGGTTATTGTACCAAGCTCATCGCCATGTGGATCTCCAATTGTGTTAGTACCAAAGAAAGATGGTACATGGCGTATGTGTGTTGATTTCAAGGCTTTGAACAAGATTACGGTAAAGAATCGCTATCCTCTTCCTAGAATTGATGATTTGTTTGATCAATTGAAAGATGCTAAATATTTTACTAAGTTATATTTGAGAAGCAGATATCATCAGATCAGGATTGCCAAAGGAGACACATGGAAGACATCTTTCAAAACAAGGCAAGGTTTGTTTGAATGGATGGTAATGCCTTTTGGACTTTGCAATGCACCTGCTACTTTCATGAGAGTTATGAATGATGTCTTAAGGCCTTTTCTTGATGATTGTGTTATTGTCTACTTGGATGACATTTTGATCTTTA
>ML794558.1:171571-186953 GCA_009831015.1 Picea engelmannii
TGTATGAATATAATATATGTTGGTTTTCCCGGTTTGGGTTTCCAGGTGAAAAATCTCTATGTAATGTTTGTATTTGCCATTGTATCTTTTCTGTTCTTTTCTGAATATCAGTTTGCAGTAGATATTGTACAAGGTTAGAATTTACAGTAGTACCCAGCCCTAAGAATTTTGTAGGTTGTGGTTCTCCATAAATGATGTCCCCCACATAAGCTGTAATGGAAATCAAACATAATCTTTTGGGCCTCCTGTGGGTTTAAACATCTCAGAATCACAACTAAAGGGCCTTTCCAATACAAGACCTGGTACATAAGGCAATATCTAATTGTTTTGATATTTAAATCTCTTGCCTTGTTTTTTCCCATATCATCAAGAGGCCTTAACTCTTGCAAAAAATATATAATGTCTTTATACTAGGTGCATTCTACCAATGGGGGGCTATCCTGAGGACTGCCATTAGACAACTCAGCTCGTTGATTCTCTGAGCAAATGTTGATGAATTTAACCCCCATATATTTATAATTAGATTCAGCTAATAGATTGGCTAAACCTTGGCCTTTAAGTAGTTTGGTGGGCTTTATTTCCAGATCAAATTCAAGTATTTTGGTAATCCACTTGCTCCTTCTCCCATCTATGTTAGGCTGAATGAGAATGTCCCTCATAGAAACTGAAGGAACATATGCAATGATCTTTGAATGTAGAACATAGACTCTAAAAGCTTTGAGAGCTTTCACCAAGGCATAAGCATGTTTCTCCATGATGTCATATCTGATCTCTACATCCCTTAGTGCTCTACTGGAAAAGGAAATAGGTTGTTCCAACCCTTCATCATTCTTCTGCAATAAAACAATGACCACTGTATCAAATGAAGCAAAGGAAAATATCAGAAAATCCCTGCAATAATCAATACTGATCAGCACAGGTGCCTCAGTCAATGAATTTTTTATTTGGTTGAAGGATTCTCTGGGATCAACAGTCCATTTTACTTCATTCCCATTCCTGAGCATGGTTGTGAAATGCTTCACCAAGTCAACAAAATTTGAAACAAACCTTCTCAGAAAATCATTTTTTCCCAGGAAAGATTGAACTTCCTTCCTAGATTTGGGAAGTGACAAGGTTTGAATAGATTATACACTGCTGGGATCAATCCTAAATCCCTCAGCTAAAACCATGTTCCCCGACAATTTTCCCTCTTTCATGGAAAATAAAGACTTCTTGGGATTGAAGGAGAGACCAAAACTTCTTCATTTCAAGAAGACCTTTCTTAGATGGCAGCAATGTTCATTATCAGATCTGAAAAACACAGTTATGTCGTCCAGATAGATGACCACAAATTTATCCCTTTCTCCAATGAAGGCGATGTCCATGGCTCGTTGGAAAGTTTTCCCCATGTTCATCAATCCAAAGGGAATTTTGGCATACATGAATGTGCCCCAAGGAGTGGTGAAAGTTATTTTTTCTCTATCCTCAGGCAGGACAGAGATCTGATTGTAGCCAGAAAATCCATCAATCATGGAAATCCTCGATGCACCTGTCACCCTTTGCAATATGTGTTCCATATTTGGAAAAGGGTAATTGTCCTTCTTGGAGCTTCTGTTCAAGTTCCTAAAATCGACACAAAGTCTGATTTCTCCATTCTTTTTCCTCACCGGGACCAGGTTGGCCACCCATTCAGAATATCTCAATGGGACAATGATTTGGGCATCCAAGAGCTTCTTTACCTCCCTTTCCATAATAGGCAGCAGCATAGGATGTATTTGTCTAAATTTTTGCCTAAATGATTTGGCCTCCTCTTTCAATGGGATCTTATGCTTGATGAAAGTTGTGTCATATGTTCTGAGGTCTTCATAGGTCTAGGAAAACACATCAGTGAATTCCTTTAATAACTCAGCATACTTGGCCCTCTGCTCCCTTGACAAACTTCTTGACAACTTGACAAATTTTGAATCCTTCTATGTGCCAATATTGCACTCAGCTACATCAACATCCTCATTTGTTACTTTACCCTTTTCTTCCACATCATTTCTATCAAATGGTCTTTCCAAAAGAACTATTCCCTTTGGAATGTGATTACTCGGTAACTACACAATATGATGATCAACAATTTTATTCAAAAATTCATTAGCATGGGGGTGATTTGCAGAATCCTGGTCCTGATCAATATGCAATGCTGAAAAATTCCTCAATGGTCTCAAGGAACCTTTTGATCTCAAGATCATCCTCAAACACCTTCCAATGCTTGACATTGTTAGGTACAGAGGGCATGTATTTTATTTCTATATCATACCTGAGCTTGGGTGGCAGAGGAACACTAAAATTTCTCGCTGAAACAACCAAATAATCAACCACTTTGTTTTCCTCTCTTGAAATGAATGAAATGTTGAAAGGCAAGAAAAAGATGTCATTCAGGTCCCACACTTCATTTCTATAAGTTCTGAGTCTAGGATGCTTAGCTTGATAAATATTTCTAATCTTATTAACAATCAATTCTACATCTCCAAACATAGATATTTCCTTGATCCCCGTGTCTTTTGCAGCCCTTAATCCCAAAACAAGAGCTTCATACTCTGCCACATTATTTGTAGTTTCAAATTCTAACTTGAAGGACAAAGATATAGTTTCCTGAGCAGGGGAAACAAAGACTACTCCATCACCAGCACCTTCTCTAGAAGAGGCTCCATCAAAGAATATTTTTCGAATGGAGGTAATTGGAGGAGAATCTCCACAGAGAGTAATGGAATGTTTTCTGATTTTAAGAGGGGGTTCAGGAGCATCAGTGAGTTGCAACAAGTTGGATCCCAAATCAGTACCAAGGGAAAATATAGGATGATTGGTGGGGTCTACTTCATCACTGATAATGTAGGCCAACTGAGCTTCCCTGTACAGTCTCCTATGCTCCCCCCCAAACACTGGGATGGTAGCATATGTGAGATCCATATGCAAGGTTCCCCCAAGTCTCTTTATCCACGATCTTAACAAGAGCATGCCAAAATTGGGAGGAACATCATTCACCACGATACCCATGACCACACTTTTCATGGGCAACTAAAACAAGGTTACAACCAGATTTTTGATGACCCCAAGACATTGCACTCTCATCGAATCAAAGAAATAAAAATCATGATAAGTCTTTTTGATTTCTAATCCAAGTTCTTCCATGACAGTTTTGGGCATGAGATTATGATATGCTCCTAAGTCCATCAAATAGCTATGCAACACCTTATCATGTCTGTTCAGTGATGTATAGAAGGGAGGGGATGAATCATCTCTATCTTCCACCATAGGACCTAAGATGACTGTTGGCTTTTCATCTTGGAGGTTTAATGAGTGTGTGGAATGGCAAGATGGATTAGACTACAATAGCTTAGAGAGGGATTTCTTGAAATATTCATGATTAACTAGCTCTGAAAGGGGCACAAGGATTCTGATTTTCTAAATTTCATTCTCAAAGCTAAAGGAGGAAGGAGGCTTTAGAATTTCGCTCACTTATGGGATAGGACCTTTGGCAATTGGTGGGGAATTCTGAGTTTTCTTTTCTTTGTTGTAGTTTGTTGCATATTTAGTAGTATTCTCTGCTCTGGAAGCTAGATCAGGGATGTCAAAATTCCCTTCTTTATTCTTAGAATGAAGGTTATATTTATTAGGACTACTATTGGTCTTCTCCCCCTTACTGAGCTCATTTATTTGGCTGTCCATGAGGGATTCCTCATATGCAGATTGAGTCAAATGGGTAAATGGGGAGGTGTCTCCAAGATAACGTATTTCAGGATCGAGCTCTTCTTCCTCCCTTTCCTCATCAGCCACAAGGTTATTTTGAAGAGGATTCTAGATTTTCTTATCCTCCTTATCTCTATTTATGGGTTTGCTCAGAAGTATCCGAGGGCTATTATTTGGTATTCTGAAGCTGCCTTTGTTTTCAAAATTTTGGGCAGCTTTATAACCTTGCTTCCCTTCTACCTTCATATTCTCCATCTCTGCAGACAGGGATTTCACCATCTTGGTCAATTCATCCACTTGAGGGTGGGATGCAGAAGAACCAGAGGTCGAGGCCTTAGATCTCCCTCTTCCTCTGTCTCTGTCAGCTTTGTTCCTAAGTCTATCAACTACCAATACATTGAATTCTACTTCTAGGGATGCATCTTGCATATGAGCCAGGGAAGTAGCTCTTCTCTCTCTAAGAAGGAGGCAAAAATCAGGGTCAAAGGAACTAGCATAAGTGATTTTGGCAGAGGTTTTTGTAGGCTTTATCTCAGCAGGGATCTTATTGTACATTTTATTGAATATTTTGGAGAACTCAGAGACAAATTCTCCCTCTTTTCTCTTTCCAGAACCAAACTCTATAATATATTACATAAATTCTTTTTTCTCCCCCCATTGCCTCAAGAAAACATCTTCTTGAGCCTCAATACCAACAATGGATCACGGGGTAAATCCTCTAAACCATTTTCTAACCTCACCATCAAGGCTCTGGACAAAGACTCTTATCCAGACATCTTCGTTTTCAATATTCAGATTGTCTGCATAACTATAGAAGGCAACAAGGTGTTCTTCAATAGTTATGTCTTCTTCTCTAGTGAACATGAGCATGTACTTTAGGTAATCTCTAGCAGGGAGAGAATTCATGGGCTGAGGTAAGACTAGAGGGAAATATCTAGCAGCCACTATGGCATCCATTCTATTTCTAGAGGGATTAGCAGCCGCCATAGGGATGAGAGGTGGAGGAGAACCAGGAAGGGGTGGATTTTAGATAGGGGAGACTTGAACTAAGATTCCGGGAGCGAAATAAAACAACAGAGGATTTGGAGAAAAGGTTGCAAGGCTTAAAGGAACAAAAGTTTCCCTTTCTTCAAAATCAGTAACTCTAACAGGAGGAGGGGTGGTAAGACCCAGGGTGGGAAAATCTTCCAAGGTTCTGGGTCTAGACCAAGGTACTAATTCGAGGGAGATAGGAGTGACAAATATTTCTCCCTCCAATCCAAAACCAGGTGGAGAAAACTCAACAGGAACACTCTTGAACTTTAAACTTTGGGAAACTCCAAGAGAAGGTATAATAGGCAAATGAGAAGCACATATCATAGTTTCTATAGGAGGACAATGAAAATCATAAGAAATACCTGGTTCAGTAGTAGAAGTACCTTCTCAGAGGGCCTTTCCCTTTCTGATAATTTTCTCTGGGTTAGCTTCATGTGTTGCTAAAGGCAGTTGTGGAGTAGGCCTCGCGTGTCTGCCTCTAGAAGCCATAGCTAAAACAATGGAGTCGCCAGTGAATTCACATCAACAAAGTCGCCATAATGGAGTCTCCAGGTGCACAGCTGTAATATTTGATGTAATAGGTTCTGATGCACCTTCAGAGCTAGTAATCTTTGTCATTCAATCCCAGGGAAAATATTCAATTCATACCCAGAAATAGTGCCAGAAATGTTAGCACCGGAAGTCACCTCTGGATTGCAGCAGAGGTAAGCCCAATACCCATTAGTTTGTATGTCACAATGAATAAATTTAAGGAGGGTATAATGGATGCAGACTCCAGATAATATCGCTTTAACATGGAAAACTGGGCTAGTATGCACCGGTAGATGAAGTCTTGATCTAACTTTAGTTAGTAAGTTGTAGTAAAGTTGATTAGGGGGGAGAACTTGAGGAGAGTGAAAAGGTCTGCTATGGGCATCTGGTCTTCCAACAGCCTGAAGAAAAACTTAGAAGACAAGATCTTCTTGGTTCAGAGTTTTAGGGAACTGAATGAAATTATCACTGAACTAAAATCAAACATACCTCACAATTCAATAACAACAACCCGACTGGATCATCCATGCCCGATTCATTCAGTGTTGGGGGGAAAAGACAACATAAGAAGCTTATTAAAACTGGTCGTGATGTCACTGTGATCAAACACACAACACAAAAACATAACTACCCTCAATTGGATCATCCATGACCGAGCGTTCTAATACAGTTGTTACAGAGATATGAAAGGAAAGTGACTTACATTAAACAAGAAGTCTCAAATACATATACATAACTAGAAAAAACAAAGCTTCATTAAAAATTTACAAATCAGGAGGTTAGCTCAACCATCGACCTTAAAAAAATATCGAAACTGAGTATTTATACTCAGAAAAACCTGCCACCACCAAGAGCGTGACCTGGTCACTACAATAAAAGCTTTGTGTTTGCATATTCTTCTGTCAGTATGTACATGAATTCTTCTATCAGATGCGAGTTCAGATCAGTATGGGCTTTGCAAAAAAATATGCTGACAAGAGGACTCTGGGCTGACAATTTGCCTCCATGGCTAGTTCTTCCATGCTTTCCATTTATGGGGTGAGATGAGGTTTCAACCACCTCCCCCATTTTCATTAACTACTTTCATCGGGATCGGGAAGAGGCCTGACATTTATGAATGCCCCAGGTGGTGCCCACAACTTATTTCGGTCGATCCCAGCACCTCAAAACCATGCAGATCTTTTGCTGAGACCAAGATGAGCACTTTCAGGCTTTGGTGAAACTCCTATCTATTTCTCCATGTGACCTCAGGCCATGACCTCGTGCTTATCCCATATGAAATTTCAGGATTTCGCATTTCGGGAGTTTTCACTCCCCTTGATTTCAAATATCCCGATGCTCGTAACTACGAAATGACCCTATTTATATAGATGACCAAATATACTTTGAATATGATGGCCACGATCATCTCCTCGAAAAGCCTCAACTGCCCACCACTCAATAAGCGCTTACCCTTCTTTATGGCCCTACTTTACATATGACCCCAGGCTATGATCGTGGGCCTAATTCCCAGGCGCTTCACGATTTTGCGCTTCACAAAATCGCGTTGTGATTCATACTAAAACCTATGAGTCATGAAATCGTGATCCCTTGGATCTGGTGACATGCGTCCCTTTGCATCAGACGACCCAAATGAATATCGACATTTTGGGACACTGGAAATCTGCACATTCCTTACCTCAGATTTTTCGACATGACTTTCTCCACGATTCGATCTTGCGCCACGCGTCCTTCTGAAATGGTTAGCCCAGATCATTTTGTGATTTCATATTTTGTGGGTCCTCATGAATATACCCCTTTAATTCTCCATTCTGTGAGTCAGTGAAATGTTGATCTTGTGCCACGTGTCCTTTCCGGTACCAATGGATAATATTGACCTCACGATTTCGGACCTCTGTCTGACATTAAACTTTTCATAACTTTATAATCCTGATCGCTTAATGGCCTTCAATCTAATATGCCTAATGGATCTCTGCCACTGAAAGATGATCTTTCTCGATCACTTGATCTGAGTCCACATCAGACCACTTCAAGTGTTGCGCTTTGTGCTCACGACTGCTTCCTGTGTAAATAAATACATGGGCAGCTGGTTGAAGGCTCAGGAATGCAAAAGGATCAGTGGCAAAGGTAAAGAGAGAAGTGATCAACCTTAGATAAAACAAAAAGGCTTAAGGATGATACTTCTTAGGCAAGCCAACAAGGAAAAACAGGTCGATCAAACGGATGAAGGAAAATAGAAGAAAAAATACAAGCCAAGAGGAAAAACTTACGATTAGGTCTGCAAAGGAGGAGAGATAGGAAAAATAATAGACTTAGGTAGAAACCACAAACCCCTAAGGCTCTGACAAGCTTATGTGATAACACCATAGAAAAAGGGTCACTCTTTCAAAGTGCTCCAACATCCCATCAAAATATGCAGGTGAGTGAAATAGGGGGACATGTGTGTATCCAATGCATGTGTCCATGGTCCAAGAATAAATTCAACCTCAAGAAGATGGTAGAAGGACCACACTTGTGGCTCAAGATGAATGTTGGACTTATGGGTTGACCCGGGTTCTACCTTAGTTCTCCAACAAAACCCTTATCACCATCCGCCCTTCTGGTAAACCAGAAGGCTACAATGTGCATAGAGTGCACAACGTAGTCTCACCCAAGATGGTTTATGGGGGACTGCAGGACGCAAATGTTTGTAGTCATGGAAGGGATTGGGTAATGTTCTTTCTTACTTCTTATTTCTACTTAACCATACATTTGATTATAGTATTCATAAGATCCATTCATTCATTCATTTTCATATTTAATCTAGTACGCACAGTAAATAAACCATTCATTCATCTATCTAATCATTCAATCATAATTGCATAAATAGTAAAACATTAAAACACATTGCACACATAGTTTTATCATGGTTCACCCCCCTATGGGGCTACGTCCATAAAGATCTTCTGCTACTTTTCTTATTCATCAAAAGGCATTGTGCACATTACATCATAGTAAAGAGTAGTGAGGCAGACTGGGATCGCACCAAGCTCCACATATTGCGACCTGACCCTCAGCTACTTCGACCTCATCCGAGCTCTACAACTCTCCAAAAAGACTTCAACTCCCAAAAAATCCAAAATAGGTTCTCCAAAATAGACTTGTCACATTGACTCTCTAACAATCATATCTTAGCTAGATATGCTTGTGATGATCCTATAATCTACCTCATACCCCTTATTTATATTACAGAATTAGGTTAGAAACCCTTACAACACATCCCAAAACCCTAACCCTAACATGGCTAGGTCTTGTCCACATTTGCGTTGGATTTTCGCAAATCCTACTACACGTGTTGTGTTTCCTCAAAATGTGACATGCTCTCTTTCTTGGTCCAATATGCCTTGCTTGCTGTGTTGTTATCGAAACATGTCTGCTCTAACATGCCCCCAATACTAACATGTGGCTCATCTCGAGCCACTTAGCCTTAGTGCAACTTCTGCTGCACTACCTCCATCGCATGAAACTTATTTCTTAATTATGTCGCTTCCTCTTTATCCTCCATGCTCTTCCCTACTAGTGTCTCCAAAACCTACGTTGTTACGTTCTCTCTTACCACTTCTTTTCTTTATGCTAGCACCTATTCCCATATTTTCTTCTTTTCTTCAAGCTTGGATATCATCCCTTCGACTTGTTATTGAAATGGATCTAACTGAGCCTTCCTTGCTTGTTTCTGCTCCTGCACAATATTTACTTCTTCCTACAACTTTTTTAGTTCCTGTCTGGCCTTCATTCTAAGGGATATGTCCATGGTTTTCTATCTCTTCTTCAAGTCCTGAACCGCCATGTTCAATTTTTCCTCCCTCTGCTCCAACTACTGGATCTTTTCATCCTCTTCTAGGCTCATCCAAATATGTGCAATCATGTTATACAGTTCTGTGACTTATTTAACCTCCTGTGATATAATCTCTACGTGCGCATTAGCCTCTTTCTCTCTCTTCTCCCATAATTCTAGAGGTGTGCTCGAAGTTAACTTCTCTGTTAAATCTGCTATTTCTTTTTTGTATCTTTCCATGGTCTGCACAATTTGTTGTATCTTATCTTCTATTGTAATTTCCTTTGCCTATGCGCAGTTTGGTATGCTCATGTATACCTTGGAAAGATTCTTCTCTAAATTATCTACACGATGCTTCTCTTCCTCCCTTTCTAGCTTGATTCTCTGACATGTTACTTGTAAAATCTCCTTCACCTCACGACCGAGCGCTAGGTTAGTGGCATCTTCCCTAGCTCTAGATTGTACTTCCTACATTACACTCGCTTGCAGTCCATTTAACGCCTTTGTGGGTATTTTCAATAGGACCAACTCCATATGTTCCATGTCCTTTACTGGTATCTGCACTATATGTTCATCCATCTCCAACATTTATGGTGTGACCTTGAATCTGTCACTTCTTTATACTACTGTCTTCACGGTCTCTTCTTGCTCTTTCTGCATTGATGTTTCCTTCTCTTTTTTTGTCTGTTACGTTGCTGGATGATGCGCTATATTTAGTTGTAGTATCTGTAATATGTCATGTACTTATACTAATGTTTCCATGATTTCTTACCTTTGTGCCTCTATTGTGCATACTACATCCTCTCCTATATCTTGGACTTTGTCTGCGACCAACTTGACATCATTCTCTCTAATAGTGATGGTTGGAGGATTCTTGTGATATTTCATCTTTTTTCATATTTCTTCCTCCTATGTTCCTTTTCTCTTCTTCGTTGGGGTTGAGGTCTATGCCTTAGTTTTCTTCTTTTTTACGTCCCCATATTTTGCTTCCTTTGGGTGAGAGCTATCTCCCTTCTTGTCATCCCCTTTTACTTTTGTTCTTGAAACTGTCTCTTTCTTTCCTAGTTTTTTGGTTGTTGTGCTGCTTCTTGAGGCTTGACCATGCTCTATAGCCTTTCTTGTATTACTAGCTAGAATGCTTATCTTTTTGGATGTTCCTACTTCTGCTAGCTCCTTAGGATTTGTTCCTTTCTTTTGTGTTGCATGAAACTTCCACTGTGCATGCTAATCTTTCACAATCCAATCTACTTCTTCCCTTGATATGCAATATCTCATTTCCAACCACTTCTTCTTTGGGTCCCTTGTAGCCTAAATCCACAGATGATGTCTTGAATCCTTGAATTTGGCAATCCATTCATTTCCTTGAACCACTTTAGTAGGGATCCTCCATACATTGGTTGTATTTTTCTACATATCCTCCAAGAACATGGAAAATACCATGATGTTGGCATGTTGATTCTTGGGGTCCTTTGCCTACCACAAAGTTTCATAATGCACTTCATAACATTTCCACTTAATGTCTAAAAAATATGAAAACTTGGGCTCTTTCCAGCCCACCAATGATACCAGTATTAGAAACCAGGAGTGATAGAATTATGTTCCATCATCCTATGCATCTCTACAATCTACTAGAAATTGATTCAACAAGTATGGTGCCCAGTTGAACACTACACCCTTTGTGCACTGTGCAACTATTTCTATAACTCTTGTTGGGGCTTCCTCCTTTATGCACTTCCTCAAAAATTTGCAAGCCATCATCTTTGTAGAAAACTTGGTTGCATGGTCATTAATATCCTTGATGATTAGTCCTCGGGTTCCCCTGTTTGTCCCAAACTATGATTTTACTTCCTCTGTGATTTCTTAATGCTTGGCCTTATTGTCCGAATAGTCTTCTGGTTGTGCCCCATTGGTAGGAAACCCCGTGATATTAGCTATAAAATCCACGTCTATGGGGACCGACCTGTCCATCCACAGGATACCTCCATGTACCCTGGAAAATAGTTGTTTTGCACAAAGGCCAAAATGCAGTATGTCCAACAGATTCATAATGCCTGAATTGTAGAGACCTGTAAAATAGGATTCCCTATGGGTCCTACCTCCCCCTTGTTCTCCAAGTACACTTCCTTTGTTAAGTCAGGAAACTTCATTGTGTCAGTTATATCATGGTCTGCATACTTTAACTCAACACCTTCCATAGCATGTCTTCCACATCGATTACAACATCTGGAAGATGAGGTAAAGTAATTTCCACCGCGTTTTGTGCTTTCCTCTTTTGACCCACATCTAGGTTTTCTTTTGTGGCTTCATCCTTGGGTTCTTCTTCTTCTTCTCCCTCCATTTCTTGTTGGCCTTTGACTTCTTCTATGACTTGTTGTTTTTGTTTTTTCTTTTCCTCTGTTGTTGCAAGGTTTAAAGAACTAGGATTTTCTCTTCCATTAGGGTTTTTTGTTCTTTGACCCACTTGGACTTATTCCACGGTTGATATTTCCTCCTCTATCCTGGTGGGACCAATCGATTTGGTCTCAAATGTTGTCACGTCCTCCATCTCCACAAAATGCTCTAGTTCTTCCATTCTTTCTTTCTTCCTGCACGACTGTCGGGTTACACGTACAAAGCAGTTGGGAGCACCAACCTTTGAGGGTGCCATATAATTAGTCTTGCACCCAATCGACTGACTTCTCCTCTTGCTCTATCACCCTTTTCTCGTGTTCTCAAGTGCTCAATTTCTCAAAATTTGTTAAGTGACGAACTTGCCCATGATTTTCCCTTTTTATAAACATGGTCATTAATGTTCTACCTTGTTTTTCACTTTTTCCAGTTATTTGCATCATGTCTAACTTTCCCGTGCATAGCTTTCCAAATTGTGTTTCACCAGTTGATACGCGTTGTCATTCCTGAATTAGTTGTCTCTCCCTTATTCCTATGAATTACTTCTTTTTGGATTTTTTTTTGTTTTTCAGTTTTTATCTTCCTTTTTCTTCTTTTAGCTCCTACTATTTACAATATGTACAAGTCTACTTGCTGAGATGCAAGTATTGAGAGTTAGTAGGTCGATTGTCCCTATACAGTTTCAGTCGACTACCATTCACCATTCCTTGTACTTCCTTTCCTGTTAAGTCTTCTAGCTGTACAACACCTCCTTCTGTAAAAGACTTTATCTGATATGGCCCTAGCCAATGTATTTTGAGCTTACCTAGGTGTTGCAAGTACTTACTGTCATAGAGGAGAACCAGATATCCTTCCTTAAACTTCTTCTTCATGATATGTTTGTCATGCCATGATTTATCCTTTGCTTTATGTACTACTTGATGGAAACCTGCCATAATTAATTCCTCCTCTAATTCCATCAGTTGAGCCAATCTTTCCTGCGCTTCACCATTTTCTGTCATATCTGTAATTGTTGCAATGCGTAGAGTTGGCATTCTATAATCTAAGGGAACAACTGACTCCTTTCCATACACCAATCTAAAGGCTGTTTGTCTTGTTAATTTCTTGCAAGTAGTTCTATAATCCGAAAGTATTGTTGGTACCTTCAAATCCCAATCATCTCTATTTACATTAGAAATATTTGTCAAGGAATTCTCCAAAATCTTATCGAATGCTTCCACTATTCCATTTGCTTGAGGGTGGTAAGGATTACTCTTCTGGTGGTATATCTTAAATTATTCAAGCATTGCCTCAATTGTATTGTTGATTAAGTGAGTTCCCTGATCACTCATCAATATTATTGGACATCCAAACCTTTTCACTACATTCTCAAATAAAAATCATGTTGCAATATCTGCACTACAATCCTTTACTGGTACCACCTCTATTCATCTGGTTAAGTATTTTGTTGTTGTAATAATGTATCTGGATCCTGATCTTCTTGTTGGTGGATTAATTAGACCTACGAAATATATTTCCCACTTATTGAACACTTATAAAGTAACATGTGGTCTTAGTGGCATCTCATCCCTCCTGGATAGCTTCCCAACTCTTTGACAAATATCACACTTCTGATAGTATTATTTTGAATCCTTATGAATTGTTGGACACCATAATCCTGCACACAATACCTTATGCGTGGTATATTTTCCTATGTAATGTCCTCCTGCAATCTCTTCATACACTTCTACCAAAATAATGGGTCTCTCATGCTACATCACACATCTCCTCAATATTCCATATGCTCCAAGTTTGTATAAGTGACCTACAATCAACTGATAATCTGCAGCTTTGACTACCAAATGTTTCTTCTGCGCAGTAGTAAATTCTCTTGGTGCAAAGCCTGTACTCAAAAACTCAATAATGTCAGCAAAATATTCATCTGCAATTTGTACTGAAAACAATTGTGCATCCGGAAAGTTGTCTTCCAAGTTACTGGGTTCTTCTCCATTTGTTATCCTAGATAGGTGATCCAGTCCTGCGTTCAATCTTCCAGGCTTCACTACAACTTCAAAGTCAAATTCTTGAAATAAGAGTAGTCATCTGCATATCCTTCCCCCCAAAATTGGATTATTAACTAATTATCTCAGAGCTAAATGATATGAAAACATCTTAAAGTGTTTTCCCAACAAGTAATGTATGTATTTCTGCAAAGCATACACCATTCATAATCCTTCTCTTTCTGTAGTGTTGTAGTTTTGTTCTGAATCTGACAGCTTTCTGCTTGCAATTGCAATAGGGTGATCTATATCACCTTCTCCTGGATGGGTTAAGACTTCTTCTATTGCAATTGCAGATGCATCTACATGCACATGAAATTATTTTTCCCAATCTGGAAATATTAAAATCGACGTAGTAACCATCTTCTCCTTCAAAATATCCAGACCCTTCTAGGAATCATCATTCCACTGGTACTTAGTATCCTTCTTTAGCAACTTATCCATCAACACGGTGATCTGTGCATATCCCCTTATGAATTTTTTTTAATACCCTGTATGGCCCAATGTACTCTTCAACTGGCGCACTAACTTTGGTGGTGGTAATTTAATTATGACAACAATTTTAGTAGGATCAACCAACAAAACCTATTTACACACCACATGCCCTAACAAAATGCCAAAAGGCGCACTGAAAATGCATTTCTTTATTTTTAATGAGACCTGAAACTGTCTGCAAACATCAATTGTTAAGCCCTAATATTGGCTCATTACCCCTTAATTGGGGCATATTAGATTAGTAATGTTATTTTATTTATGTCAGATTTAGGCCATTAGGTGTAATTATACCTCCTAGTCTCCTATATATACCAAGGAGACATTTTCATTTTGAATCATCTTGTACTTGAACATTTAAGTGGGGTAAAAGGAGGTTGCCCCCTCGAAGAGGCTTATTATCTGAAATTATCTCTTTTTCAAGGCGTTGAGTACTTTCTCTAAGGATTTTCTATGCTATATTGATATTTGGTTCTTAACATATGGTATCAGAGCTCAAGGTCTTGGGGTTTCGCTGCTACATCTGAGACACCTTGGTATTTTCACTATAACTTTTTTTCTACAATGTCTCAGAAGGAATGGCTTGTAGTATATTTAGTAGACAGATCAAGGTAGGTTGGATTAAAAATTCATCTCTTGAGGCCTTATACTTTCGGAGATACAGCCTATACAAGATAGGGTTCTCGAATCGTCCTGAACTGAGTCATTGCGGAATTTTCACTATAAAAACATTTCTGTAATGTTTCAGACCCTGAACTTCAGAAGCTATTTACATAAATTAGTAAGGTATATTTGGTACAAAGTTCAGCTTCTGGTTCATCATAAATTTGTAGATACACCCTGTGTAAGATACGGTATCCGACTAGTCCTATTGACTAGTCTCAAGAAGGTGTTCCAGGTAAAACAATCATAAATTCTTCCTAGAGTATCCAAATTGTGTGGGACTAGTTGCATTGGATTTTGGATAGTCTTTAGTATTTCTGGTGCGAGTTTCATAATTTTATATCAATTATTTTGTGTAGGGCACACTATAAAAGTGAGATCTCCTGGAAAGGCCAAAAATCGACAAGTTGTGGGGAAGTTACCATAAATTCCACTTGGCACATCCAATTTTGATCAGAACTATGGCATTGCAGAGAAGAAATATCAGAGAAATACATAAATGAAAGTTTCATACCCAGAAGGGTCGAAACTTGGTAGATACAACAAAAGAAATATTGTCTAGAAGAACCACCTCAAAATCAAGGTTCAAAAGTGATACTTGGCCAACATGCAACCCAAAAAGGGAACTTCTACACCAAATAAGCCTCCAGAAAATCCTACTTGGACTCTTGATGAAGGTGAAGAAATGCGTAGGGACATAAATGAA
>ML794558.1:190892-216786 GCA_009831015.1 Picea engelmannii
ACAAGAATTCACCAACTGAGGAATAGATCCATTTCAGAGTATCTCATTAAATGGAGGAAACTACCGGCTGAAGATTCCACTTGGGAAGATGAGTCTTTTATACAGAAGCATCCAGAGTTACTCAAGTGTTGCAGACAACACTTCTCTCAAGGGTAGGGGCATGTTAAGCCCTAATATTGGCTCATTACCCTTTAATTGGGGCATATTAGATTAGTAATGTTATTTCATTTATGTCGGCTTTAGGCCATTAGTTGTAATTATACCTCCTAGTCTCCTATATATACCAAGGAGGCATTTTCATTTTGAATCATCTTGTACTTGAACATTTAAGTGGGGTAAAAGGAGGTTGCCCCCTCGAAGAGGCTTATTATCTAAAATTCTCTCTTTTTCAAGGCGTTGAGTACTTTTTCTGAGGATTTGCTATGCTATATTGATATTTGGTTCTTAACATCAACCTTAAAACTTCAACATAATCTTTCAACAAACTTAACACTGTCCAGTCATCCAAGTAAACCTCCAAAAATTTATGAATAAAGTCCTTGAAAGCTGCTATTACTACTCTTAAAAAAATGGTTGGTGCATTCTTCAATCCAAATGGCGTAATTGTATACTGAAATGAGCCCCACTCAGTAGAAAATGTTTTATTGTGTCTATCTTATGGTGTTATCTTGATTTGATGATAACCTGAAAATCCATCTGTAAAAGAATAAGCTTCTTGACCCCCTACATTCTCCAAAAATGCGTTTGTAAATGGGGTAGGGAAAGGATGGTGTAGGCAATAATCATTCAATTTTCTCAAATCTACACAAATCCTAATCCCTCCTTGCTTCTTTTCTTACACCACCATATGACTGATCCATTCTGACTCTTCTATAGGTTCTATAACACTAGCTTATAGCATCTTGTCAATTTATGTCTTCACCTTCTCTTTGTACATTGGATTCAATATGTACAACCTCTATCTAATCGATCTTTCTTCTGGTTTCAATAGGATATTCATCTCTCCTATCTCTCCTAATAGCCCCTTCATCTCTGAGAATGTTTCTAGGAATAAGTCATTGTACTCACGCATTAATTTTGTGATCCTCTCTACTGTCTGATGATCCCAATAATCTCCAACACTAGCCATATTTGGGTTTTCTGTAGTGCCAATATTTATGTTCTTGATACTTAATGGTGCAACATAATCTTATGAGTCTATCTTGGGACCTTATACTTCTCTATCACCTTCTACTTTTGGGATCTAGATATTGGGCGTATTATATTCTTCGGGTTATTTTGCTTCTGCTACATGATAACAGTGTAGTAATTATTTGACTGTCTGACTAGCCTTCCTATGAGATGATGGAATTATTTCAAACTATATTTCTTCAAATATCATGTTTCTTACCACTTTCATCGATGTATTCATCTCTGGACTGTCATGCTCAAATGAAAATGTAACTACAAATTTCTGTTGTATTTCTTCCTAATTGGCAATTTCTCTGCGTTGTTCTTGTTCTGTGTACTAGTTCTTCGGAACTCCTTCTAGTGTGTGAATAAAACGGTGTGGACATTATTCTGGTGGTACTAATCTCCACTGAACTATTAACTTCTCTACATGCTCTTGGGGTTTTCCAAATCCTTCATATTTCTCCTCATATTTTTGTTCATTCTCTACATCGAATTTGATGCACAATAACCTTTTGTAATGGAACAAATTGTTGATCTTTGCCGTGTTTGTACCCCACTATCTTCCAGGTGTGTATTTTAAAGAAATTTCTAGTGCTGGTAATCTTTGATTTTCTATAACGTCTACCTCATATTTCATAAAAAATTCTTCTAAATCATTTAATCCATAAAAAGTGGGAGGTTCTCTTACCTTTGTACCAGCCCATGTCAGCACGCACGTCATTTTGGCACATCTCCTGGTAGATAATTCATGTAATCGTTGTTTCTAGTTTTCTGGTCCCGTGACAGATTCTAAAGAACAAGAACTAATACTCCTCCAACTAAGCATGTCATCTGTAGTTGGTTTGATATAATCTTCGTGCACAACAGTCCTATATAATTGATTCACATCGTCTATTAGAATATTATCCTTCGCAGGTTCCACATACCTACCTCCTTCTGAGGGATCCAATGGCACAATAAATCTGTATTGTCAGGACTCAAATATCATCTTCCTTGTCTTCGAGTTAATAATAGTTTGATTATCAAAGGCCCAATCCAAACCCAACAATGTTCGATATGGTGAAGTATTGTCCACTATGTCAATGACTTCAAAGTCAACCATGGTGCACACACCATCTAGATCAAATGTAATCCCCTTCAACCTTTCTATTGGTACCACTCTATGTTTATTTTCCAGCTTCATCTGAATAGGTGAATACCCTAATTGTGGTTCTCCCGTAGCTTCCCAAGTTTTCTTTCGTAGAACATTGACTTCAAATCCTAAGTATAGTATAATATCCCCCATATTGAAATCTCCTATGTTGGCATTCAATCTGATTTACCTACTGGTTCTTCTCTACTTTTGGACTTGATTTACCATTTTTACCCCCTCTTCCTGAGGATTACACTTTTCTAATAAATTATGCAGTACTTGTAAGGAATTTTTATCACTCAACAATTTGACACAAGCTCTAAAAATGTTTCTTAAGTTACTTACTTGTTCTAAAGAATGCTCCTGATTGGTTTGATCAAATAATGAAGGCATGTCATAGACTGGTATTTCATAAACTGGTATTTCATATACTGGTTTTGTTCCTGAAGTGGATGCAATATTTTCCTTCATGATCTCTTTTCTAGCTTCTTTGAATATTTATTTCTCTTTGCGTGCATCAAACTTTTGTTTAGGAATTGTATTCTTCCTAACCGAGTGATATTGGTCCTGATCCTTCTTGCCTGCATATTCTCCATTTTTGGCTCCACCTCTAGTCACTATGTTAATCTTCTTCTCGTCTTCTTCTATGTTCCACCCCGATCCATTGCTTGTTCTGATTAGTTTGGTTCCTCTTGTCCTTTATTTTTATCAATATTGTTGGACAATATTTTGTTTTTTGGTCTGATGCATGATAATACATACATGTCACAGGTGGTTGTGGGAAGTCTCTTGCATAGTTCCCTAGTTTCTGATAGTTATGACACACTATTGGTCCTTGACCTCCTCCAAATCCTCTTCCTCCACAACCTCTTCCTATGAAGCCTCCTCTGTTTCTCTGGTTATCTCTGCATGATATCTTATACTAAGGTCCTTTATTATACTACAACTATGGGTTATTATGTTGTTCTGGTGCTACACACAGTTGTGTAGGATTATATTGTTGTTTCCCTAGAAAATGTTGCGCATTATACTATGTTTGTGTTGCAAACTGTTGCATGGGATTATACTGTGGCTACTGCGAAGTGTTCTATTGTGGCTGCTGCGTAGATTGTCCTGTTACATGTTCATATTGCACCCTATATGTATCTGCAATCCTTTCTTTCATCATCTCCAAGGTTCTACAATGCTTGTCTTCGTGTCCATCTGACTTACAAAAGTAACAATATGTACTATTCAAAACTGTCTGGTACTTCTACATCAAGGGGAAATGTTAGGGATCATTCCCATGTGTTTTTAAAATCTCACACCATGGTCCTCCTGAAGCTAAAGGGTTTGGCATAGCCACTCCAATATACTGCGAAAATAATGGACACTCCTTCTTGTGATGACCCTATGTCCTGCACATTGTACACGATACATCTTCTCTTTTCTCCTTTCCTTTATTCTGATTTAACTGTAATGTTAATTTCTTCAAATCTTGCTTCATCTCTTTCATAGCTGGATCTGTATGGTTGTATTGATTTTCCTCTAGCTGTAAGGTTGCTTGAAAGACCTCACACTGAATTTGGAATTTGTGTTTTCTTAAGGGATACTTTAAGTGTGGAAACAAATAATTAACAAACAAATTCCTATGTTGTGTATCATTAATAGTGTACTTTAACTTACCTTTTAATCTCTTGAACTTCTGGTCCACTTCCCAGATTGATTCTCCTCGTTTCTGCTTCATCTCTATCATTTCATTCATAAACTAGTCTTCTAAACTTGGCTTCTGAAATTCATTTATTAACTGCCTATTCACATCTTCTACAGTTGTAGGTGTTCCTGTTGGGTTGTTTGTTGAGAGGCCCATGTACCAATGTAATGTGCGGCCTCTAAAAGTGATTGTCAACTGCACAACTTTTGTATCCTCGTTTGCAATCTGCTTTACTGCCATATCTTCTCATAGATGAACAAATGTTTTTATGGGTCATCTGACGTGTCCCCTTGGAAATCTGGTAACCTTATGGTTGGATCTTGTCTTGCCATTGTGAAATTTGTTGAACTACCACCTTTGCGCGATGTAGAGACTTGACTGCTACTTGTTGAACTTGCACTTCTTCTACTGGACCCACGTCCTAGAATTTTTATTTTACCACTAATCACTTGTTGGTTAACTTATTTTTCTTCTTCAATTATGTTAGCCACACATGGGGTTTTGGGTTCCACACTAATTCAGATCTAGAATGGAGATCCTTCTTCTACGTCGGACCCATGACCTCTGGTTTTCCACTCATATGTGGCACACAAGATATCCTCAATCTTCCCCGTGGCGCAGATATCCTCTACCTCTTCCTCATCATTGTTCAATCCCTCTTACTCTGCTACAACTCTCTTCTTATTATTCATCTTATACTGGTAGGGTCGTCTGCTGCGTGTCACATATGCACTCCTTATGATTTCCCTAGTATGTTCATCATCCATCATGATGGGGTCCATTTCTTCCTTCTTCTGTCTACTCTCTAGAGCCTTCTACATTTCTCATATCTTCCTTAGTGCTTCCCCCAACTCCCCCATGCACGTAGAGTGATCTAGTTGTCTGATTCCATGGTCATCATGCCTTTATCATGTAATAAGATCTTAATCGACGTGTAAAGAGACCTAATATACCTCCCTCTAGGTCCCTTTAATAAATCATGCTCTGAAACAATGTATGACTTCGTTGTATCTACTGGAAACATAGTGATAAACCTTGCATTAATGTTGTCTAAACAAAAATCTATTGTGCGCGTGAATTTATTATTAACTCTTTCCAACCGCACAATATTTTTAGCAGTCCACACTACTGGCCTAATCTGGTTAGTCAAATGGGTATTCTTCAATGTTAACAATCACTCCTGTAATAACTGTGGAAAGAAACAAAAATATGATTCATGTAGATCAATAAACACATACCTCTGCAATTGCTAGCGCGATGTATACCTGGAACCCTAATTGTCTTTTTGTGCAAACTCCAACTGCTTTGTCTCTAACCATATTTCAATATCTTGCTTCAGAGGATTCCTTGGCCTGAAAATCCCTTTCTACCACTACATGTTCTTCACCAAAACCCTTCCTGTCTCTCCTTCTGAGTTCTAGCCAACAACATAACCATTTGTTGGACTTATGGGCTGACCTAGGTTATACCTTAGTTCTCCAACAAAATTCTTATTACCATCGGCCCTTCGGGTAAACCAGAAGGCTACATCATGCACAAAGTGCACAACATAGTCTCACCCGAGATGGTTTATGGGGGATTGTAGGACACAAGTGTTTGCAGTCATGGAAGGGATTGGGGGATGTTATTTCTTACTTCTTATTTCGACTTAACCATGCATTTGATTATGGTATTCATCAGATCCATCCATTCATTCATTCATTCATTTGCATATTTATTCTAGTGCATGCTGTAAATAAACCATCCATTCATATATCTAATCATTCAATCATAACTGCAGAAATAGTAAAATATTAAAGCACACTACAGACATAGTTTTAGCATGGTTCACCCCCCCTTGGGCTATGTCCACAAAGATCTTTTGCTTCTTTCTTATTCATCAAAATGCATTGCACACATTACATCATAGTAAAGAGTGGTGAGGTAGAACACGATCGCATCAAGCTCCACAACTTGTGACCTGACCCTCAACTACTTCGACCTCATCTGAGCTCTACAACTCTCCAAATAGACTTCAACTCCCAAAAACTCCAAAATAGGTTCTCCAAAATAGACTTGTCGCACTGACTCTCTAATAATAAGATCTTAGCTAGATATTCTTATGATGATCCTCTAATATAACTCATACCCCTTATTCATATTACAAAATTGGGTTAGAAACACTAACAATACATCCCAAAACCATAACCCTAACATGGATAGGTCTTTTCCACATTTGCGTCGGATTTTCACAAATCATGCCGCGTGCACTGTTTTTACTCAAAATGTGGTGTGCTCTCTTTCTTGTCTCTATCTTCCTTTCTTTCTGTGTTGTTCTCCAAACATGCTTTCTCCAACAATGATGTGGAAGGTCTCCCCACAATGCCCAATGCATTGTCACAATTCCCTAGGCATAGAGTCACAATGTCGAAGGCTAGTACATAGCTCCTAATTTAAGTACACAACTCTCGAGGCATGTACACAACTCCTAAGGTAGAGATGAAATTCTCTATGTAAGTATGCAACACCCAATGTAGGGGTTCCACCTCACAATGATGAGTCATGCCTCGATATATGTGTCACTAAGTGGTGAAACATTAAGTGACATCCTTTAACTTATCTATGGCTCATTTAAATTTTATCGTTTCCTAAGTTTAACCATGGTGGGGATATCATTAACCTCTATTACATGTGACAACTCTGAAGACAAGAAACATTTCCTAGGACTCTAAGTTAGGAATATGTGATGTGATGGTGTGATGTTTGGGAAAGGGGTATTCTCATGAGTTGACCCTCCTAGCCACAAAGGATGATGTAGAGATCTTCTGTTTCTAGCGTTCAAGAGCTAGAAATTATTATTTGATTCCATAGGTGTGCCTTTAGAGAGGGAGTGCTTAGCATTGAGTTACCATTCATTAAGGCTCTTTTTCTTGCTACCCTTCTTTTGTCTTTTTCGTTATTTGCTTGGTCCTTTCTTTAGATATGAATTCTTAAGAATGGGACTTGGGGAAATTGGGATTTGTTGTAAGGTGCAATGGCTCAAGCTTTACAATTTGACTTTTTCTTTTCACTGCATCAACCTCAATAATTTTCAACTCTTTTGATTTACTTAGGCTTTTCATACATGGGATTTCCTTTTCTTAATTTTGGACCTCGCTACATAACATATGATAAGTCAACCATGATATGGAAAATGATTAATGTGCATGGAAATAATGGGGAACATGACAAGGTGTGAAAGATGACTAGGGATATGACACACTAATCCTACCTAGGTCTTTAGTAGTACAACTTGACCCAAAAGGTGACCACACTTATCTAAAGGAAAATTATGACCCACCATGGTACAACTAAGGAAGATACAAGAATTTAGAGTTTTATGATTCATTATCATATTACACCAACGTCCATCACTGTCATGATCTATATAGGAAGCAATATCACCATATGTGAGCAAAAGCATAAGATATGACAATATCCAATACATCAAGAATCATCATAACTGAAGGATTAGGGAGTTATCATCGTGTGTACAAAATCATGTATGTGCCAAATCCATGTTATAATCCATGTTAATATCCATTAGAGGATGGATATATCCATTTTGGAAATAAGGACCATAATGCAACAAAATTATGTGACACATGTGCTTTGAATGACCAATCTAAAGTGCTCACATCAGGTGTAAACTAGAACATCATGCCACTGGAAGAGTGGTGCTTAACTGAAAGTCTTGTAATGTGATGAAAATAACAATTTTACCTTTTGTGTAATATGAGGGGTAACAAGTGGCTCCAACTAGGGGACATGTGGTCTTTGAAGAAGATTACATGAGAAATATAGAATCTTGATCAACCTTGAAATCTACATCCATCATCAAAACCTGTTATACTCAATATTACGAAGACTAGTACAAAAAACACAAGGACAAAAGATCACCCCGATCTATCATAAATATAGCTGAAGAAAGATGTAAATGCATGAAATTAAAACTACTCTAAGAAAAACATGAGCCAAAATATCAAGAAATACATGAAAAGAAACAACTGTTTTAAACTAGACATGATCTAAAGTATCAAAGTAATGCATGAAAATAGAACACACAACTACGTTAAACTATTGATCAAATGAGCTTATTCATTCATATTCCTACAAGACCAACATTGAACTAATTTCCATTAGATTAGTAATATTTCAAAATCTACCCATTTATGGGTAGTGGCAGTATTTTAATGTCTATGTGACAAAGATGGAAAAACTTTGCTCCTGCTTTCTTGTTTTTTCATTTGTCCTATCCCACATGAGGACTAAATCCCCCCTTTTAAATTGTCTTAGGAAAGCCCTTTTTATCAAAAAAAATCCTTTTATTTACCTTGGTTTTGGAAAATACAACAAAAATCTCTTCGTAAATTTTCATCCAATTCTATGAGTTGGTTCACCATTGCCTAAAATGCCTCCTTCTCAATAGTGAAGTGATACAATAAAAATATATTGGGATGTTTAAATGGATTGACATTGTGACCTCCATCACATACACCAACTAAAATGGGCTTCTCCCTATAGACTATTTCTTCATGATTCTATCTTCCCATAAAACATACTTAATTTTGTTGTCATATCTTCTCTTGTTATCTCCCACAATATTCCTAATAATGACCATTAAATTTTCATTACTTGATTCTGCCAGGCCATTTCCTTGTGAATAAGAATTGGATGAGTGAGACAATACAATGCCATAATCAAAACAAAATGAGAACAACTCAGTTGAACTAAAGGCCTTGGCATTATATGTTGTGATTTTGGTTGGGACACAAAATCTTGTGATAATTCCTTCCTCTAGGAACTCCTTTACCACACTAGTGGTTTCTCTTTTCATAGGGATAGATTCAACCCACATGGTAAAGTAATTAATGGTTGTGAGGATCCACTTGAATCCATTAATCAAGTTTTCTTTAAATTCTTTGATGAAATCCAGGCTTCGTTGTTTGAAAGGTACCTCTACTACAATTGGTTGCAGAGGTATGGTCACAAGATGTTTTTTTCATGTGAATAGATGGCATTGTTGACAAGCTCTAACAAACTTATGGAAATTCAAAAATATAGTTGGCCAATAATATCCCACCCTTAACATTTTATGAGTTGTGGTCTAGGTAGCATGATGTCCACCACATAATCATGTATGTAACTCTTCCATTAATTTATGGACCTCTTCATTATCAACACATTTTAGAATTAGGGAATCCATATTTTTATCCAACCAAGGCCACCCTAGATTATACAATATTTTGATGTTTTCAATTTCAAGGCCCTTCTCTTACAATATACAAGGTGGTCTGGACAAGTTGAATTCTTTAGGTAATAAACTATGTCTACATACCACTCATGTCTCTCCAACTCATCTAGAACTTCAACTACCATTTTAGAGGTTTCTTCTTTATCCGTATTCAATTCTTTCTCATTCCCATCAATGTGAATCCTAGAAAGACCTTGTCCTTTCACCAACTTCGTAGGCCTAATTTCCATATCATACACTTGGATTCTAGATACCCATTTACCATGAATACCTAGACAAGCCCATTGAGTTAGTATATCCTTTACTATGGCATGAGGAACATATGCAATAATATTTGAATATCCAACATAAGGCTTAAATTATTTCAAATATTTCACCAAGGTGTAGGCTTGTTTTTCCATTGTGGTGCATTTAAACTTTGAGTCCTTGAGCACCTCGCTAATAAATGCTATTGGTTGTTCCATGTTTAGCTCATTATTTTGCAATAGAACATCGACTGTTGTTTCTTCTTAAGAGAAAGAAAATACTTGCAGTTCCTTTGAATAATTTGGGCTCATTAGGATCGGTGTGAAAGCTATGACATCTTTCATCATGTTAAATCCCTTCATACTCTCATTATTCCACTTGAACTCTTGATCTTTCTTCAATAGGTTCGAGATGGGCTTGGTAATATTAGAAAATTTTGTCGAGTATCAAGTAGTTGGTTGGGTATCGACAAAAGTACGTTGATGCATAAGTAAGAATAAAATTTTCTTTCAAGTGAATATTTGTTTTTCAATATTTATTTTGGCAATATTGTCTCTTCACCTATCTTACAAGTAGAATTGTAAGTTGTTCCTGAAATAATATTTTACAGAGATTGTGTTTGGTAGAGTTGGAACTTGATTCTACATATGTCCAATGGAAACCCAATTTCCAGTAAATTATGAATCTCATTTATGTGGTTATTGAAACATAGTTACAAAAAGAAAATAACCTCTAATCTCGAGCAACTTATATATAATTTCTAAAAATTAAAAGTTCTAACTAAAAAATTATCAATCTCAAAATTGGATATAAAAACCTGATTGATCCCCCCTTTGACCATCTCCAACACCCCCAATGAGCACACATTAGAATATCTTCAATGTATTGCATAAAAGAACAAGAATATATATCCAAGTTCTATGCACTATTATAAAATAGCCTCTAGTCTTGAGAAACTTTTTCATAATTTCCAAAAACTAGAAGTTTTAACCAAAACCTTATCAATCTCGAAATTAGATATCAAAACCTCATTAATCCCCCTTTTCATTGTCTCCACTACTCCTACTGAGCACAAATTAGAATATCTTCAATGCACCGCATAAACTAACATGAATATCAATCCAAGTTCTACGAAATATTATATTAGGATATATTTCTAGAAGTACATGTTGATTGCTATCACTATATCTGCTTGCATAGTAGTTTCTAAAATTGATCACATAAACCTATGGAAGTTCCATAATGAAAAGTGTTATACCACATTTATTAATCTCTAAGCTTCTTCTAAATTCTATTAGACTTTAGATTGTTTCATTAAATATTTATATGGTGGATGTTTTCCTAGAAAGGGGTCATTCTCTTGTATTGATAGGCTAGCGACTTTCCAAACCATTATAACATATATTCAACTTGTTTTTATACTTATATTCCAAGATTAAGTAGTGTGTACCTAATCCTTTTAAAAATTAATAGAACTTAAACATACTTCTAATGTGGAAGTGTTAATGATCAATTATTTAAAAAGGATAATACATTCAAGATAATGATACCCAATATTCTTTGAAATGGATAACACAAGTAAGAGAAAGATGTCCACTATCATGGATCTTCCTTTTTCCTTTTCAAATGAAAATCATAGTGTATTTTAGGTTTTCAACATAGAATTGTATAATAATATTTCAAAAAGAAATATAACCCTATCTTTGAAATTTGATTTGTGTCATAAGTCTAAGATTATTTATTTTCTATATTCAAAATTCTAAGATAATATTTTCTTACAATTAATGCATTTTGATTAATGGGAGTGAGAAAAGTCGGTCCTAACTTAGTATGGGATAGTTGAGGTGATATGTTTTTATATTTATATTCCAAGATTAAATAGTGTATACTTAATCCTTTTAAAAATCAATAAAACTTAGACATACTTCTAATTTAGAAGTGTTAATGGTCAATTATTTAAAAGGGAGAACACATTCAAGATAAGGATACCCACTACTTTTTAAAAGGGACACCACAAGTAAGATAAAGATGTCTACTATCATGGATCTTCCTTTTTTCTTTTCAAATGAAAATCATAATGTATATTACAACATAGAATAATTGAATAGATAATAACCTTTCAAAATTAAATATGACCCTCTCTTTGAAATTTGATTTGTACCATAAGTTTAAAACTATATGATTATCTATTTTTTATATTCAAAATTCAAAGATAATGTTTTCTTTCAATTAATGCATTTTGATTAATGAGAGTAAGAGAAGTTAATCCGCAAAACTATAAACTCCAGTATGCCAATGATGAGCTCTGCAACTTAGGTTTAGGGTTTTCAGTCACACTGTTACAACCTCCGCCCCACTGGGGCTCATGACTCTAAAGGAGGGAGGGCCGAAAGGCACCTCCTACAGCCAGGTAACAGCGAATGGTAGTCTGGGTGAGAGATCGAAGCGGCCCACGTTCGAGCCTCCCCCAGATATACGCTCATAGCTCGTGATGGAAGGACATTTCAAGGACAAAGACATGGATGTTGATTCGGTCAATCCGCCAATACCTGCAACAACATCAGGTCCATGGCTACCAGGTAAATTCATCCCACAAGCACCGCAAGCCCCAAAGTACACCATCAATTCACCACGCATTGAGGAACAAAAGAAATATATGAGGGACTACACGTTAGTAGGCAAATTTTTAGGGCTCTGGCCCTCAGAAAGGGACCTGATTAAATGGATACAACACTTGTGGAAGCCAAAGGGGCATTATGAATTGTAGCTGGGCTCCAAGGGATTCTTCACCATCATCCTGCACAACCTGGAGGACCGCAACCGCATTTTTGATGGAGGGCCTTACTTATTTAACTCAGCAGGACTTTTCCTAAGGTTCTGGACAGAGAAGTTCAGCCCTGAAAAGGAAGACTTTGCACATGCACCAGTATGGATCAGACTATACTCCTTACCCCAGGAATTCTGGCTGGAGGAGGTTATGGAAGGCATAGGTAATACTATCTAGGTTTATGTGAAATCATCGGAGGCCACGAAGCAAAGAAAATACACCTCATATGCACGCATCTACGTATACCTGAACATAGCCAAGCCACTTTCGGGATCTATAATTCTAGAGTACCATGATGAAGACTGGATTCAAACCATCGACTACGAAAATATTCCATTCAAATGTCGTAAATTTCATGAGCACAGACATCTCTTCATAGATTTCCCCCTCAATGCTGCACACAAAGAAGGGATGGTTTCATTCCGGCATCAGGGAAGAAAAGACAAGAAGGAAGAAAATAGATAACTCCGACAAACAAGGATCCGTCCACCAACAATAAATATGAAATACTACAAGATCAGCCAGAGAATCCCTCAGACCCTAAAAACCCCAAAGATTTCCAGAAGGAAAGTGCACCCCAACAAACAGGAATAGAGGGTAAGGAACCAATACAGGAAAAAGATTCAGGGAGCTCAACAATAGATCCAAACATTATAATGGAGAGCCACATGGAGCAAGAGAACGGAGATGCCGAGATGGATCTCGATGAACACGAACTATCAGGAGTGGACCTGGAGCATCTAGAGCATTCTTATCAACACCAGAAACTGTACACCATACCCCCGGACCAATTGTGAAAAGTGCACAAATTTTTCCTTAACTCCTCAGCTAGATCCACAGCCAGATCCAGTAAGGGTCTGGGAATACAAGGCAATCAATCAAAGGGTCAGATTAAACCATAGAAAGATGAAAAGAAAAGGGGGAGAAAATCAACAAACAAGCTTATACAAGAGATCGGTCACTTCATGGTGAACTCTGGTTAAATCCACCTTATCTCAGACAACTTTCCCCCTCTCCCTCCCCCCTCTTCCTCATGAAGATCATCTCCTGGAATATAAGAGGTCTCAATGGGTGTAGCAAGAAGAAGCTACTACGAGAACTGATCTTGGCAGAAAAATCATACATCATGCTACTCCAAGAAACAAAGTGCATCACCGAGGACATAGACAGGCTTCTCCCCTACTATTGGAAGCAAGGGGAGGTGGTTTCCACAGTGGCCACTAGCATGACAGGAGGCCTGACTATGATATGGAACCCCAATACAACCATCTTGGAAAAATTCATCACTACCAACTGGTCCATTATAGCAGACTACAGGCTCATTGGCTCCAACAAACCTGGCTGCCTTACTAATCTCTATGGGCCAGCCAGCCCCGGGGACAAGTAGGCCTTTCTCAGCAACATGGAGTACCTATCCACCTTAGTCGATAGCAAAAAATGGATTGTTGGGGGACACTTCAATCTCATTCGCAACCTGAAAGAAAAAAAAGGAGGCACTCGATGCCTAGATCGGGAAGTCGATGACTTCGATAGTTTTATTGATAATAGCAACCTCATATACCTAGAAACCCCCAATGGCATTCACACCTGGACAAACAGAAGAACTGGAACGCATCAAATTGCCTGCAGATTGGATCGTTTCCTAATTTTTGAGTCCCTCATGCTGGAAGGCATAGCTCTAGAGTCAAGGATTCTTGACTAGCACGGTTCGGACCACTGGCCCATCCAACTCTGGCTAGAGGTGTCATCCACTCCAGGCCGAAAACCCTTCAAATTCAAACAGTTCTAGCTCAGGCACCCAGATTTTCATAATAAGATCCAGGCTTGGTGAAGAGAGGCAAAGGTACCCCATGGCTCCAAAAAGTACCGATTCTAGCAAAGGCTCAAGAACCTCAAGAAACAACTTAGAATCTGGAACAGGAAAACCTTTGGCGACATATTTGACTCCCAAAAGCAAGTGACAAAGCAAATGAGCATGATACAGTGACAGATCCGAGAGAAAGGTCTTACGGAAGATATTAAGAACACGGAGGCAGATATTAATCAATGGCTGGAGGCAAGGAAAACCCAAGAAGAGACTCTCTAGAAACAAAAATCTCGCGTTCAATGGCTCAAGGAAGGTGACCGAAACACTAAATTCTTTCACAGAACCACCATTCAATGATGACATGCCAACATAATCACTCAGTTAACCTCCACCAATGGCCAACTTATCCATTCCCACAAGGAACTGGAAAAGGAACTGGTCTCTTTTTACAAATATCTCCTCACGGAACCCCAATCGGACAGATCTCAAGACATCGCCAGGATCACGCAGCATATACCTACCCTAATAACTTCAGAACAAAACTCCACCCTGTTGAGGCCCATTTCTATTGAGGAGGTAGATCAGGTGCTTCATAACACCCCCAAAGGCAAGGCTCCAGGTCCAGATGGATTCACTAGTGATTTCTTCCACCACTGTTGGCAGATGATTAGGGAAGAGGTTTGGGAAATCATTGAAGACTCCTGATCTTTAGGACAATTCCTCCCATCTCTTAATGCAACTTTCCTTGCCCTCATACCCAAGGATGGGAAGATCTCTCACCCCAAGCAGTTCTGGCCCAGTGCCCTGTGCAATGTCATCTACAAACTCCTAACCAAGGTGATCGCTAGAAGACTCAAGCCCATCCTTCCAGGGATCATCTCTCCAGAACAATCGGGTTATGTTGAAGGTAGGTAGATCTTGGACAGCATCATCTTATCTCATGAACTAATCCACTCCTTGCAGAAGACCCGAATGCCAGGTATGATACTTAAACTTGATCTTTCAAAGGCCTTTGACAAGCTAAGTTGGAACTATATGCATCCAATGCTCCTTGCCTTTAGTTTCGACCACCTCTAGGTCAAGTGGATTCTAAATCTTACCTCCTCGACTTTTTTCTCTATCCTAGTTAGTGGGGTTCCCTCCCATCCTTTTTCTCCCTCCAGGGGAATCAGACAAGGAGACCCTTTGTCCCCTTTCCTTTTCATTATCATGGTCGAGGGTCTCATTCGATCCATTCATGCATCCATAGCAAGCAATTCGTTGATGGGTCTACCTCTGCATGGTGTCTCCCCCCTGATCTCCCATAGCCTATTTGTTGATGATACCATGATGATGGGTTCCCCCATAGTTAAAGAAGCACACTCCTTCCTCTCGATTCTTCAAAATTTCTCTGAGGCCTCAGGACTAGATTTCAATAAAGACAAATCCCAGATCTTCTTCTTCAACATGCCTGCTCCAATCCAAAACAATATATCTTTCATCCTAGGATTCACCAAAATCTCCCTTCCATCCAAATACCTTGGCATTCACCTGCTAGACAATGCCCTCAGAAACTCCTCTCGGGAGCATCTCCTCTCCTCCTTTTCTAAAAGGATTTCCTCTTAGACCTACAGAACCTTAAACTTTCCCAGCCGCCTCATTCTTCTCAAAGTTGTGCTTCAAGCCCTTCCAATCTACACCTTTTTAGCGCTTGCTGCCCCTAATTTTATCCTTACAACCATAAGAAACTTGCAAAGGAACTTCCTATGGCAGGGACTCAATACAGGTAAAATAATCACACTGATCAGCTGGGAAAAAATTTGCAAGCCCAAAACTCAGGCAAGACTTGGGATAAGGGACCCCTCAATTATGAACAAAGTCCTTAGTGCCAAGATTTGGTGGTGATGGCTAAAAATACCCAATGACTTATGGGCCAAGCTTTGGAGGGGAAAATATGCGCCCAATATGGCAGAGCGGAACTTGATCAGGTGTAACGGGGACAACCCTAGATCTTTAATCTGGGTTGTAGCTAAGCAAAATGGGCATTTTGTAACAAATCACGCTTTCTGGGAAATTTGAAATGGGAAAACGACCCTCTTTTGGAAGGATTTGTGGCAGTAGTGGCCAACTCTAGACCAAGAAGACTGGGCTAACAGTATTAGCATCCCAGCTACTCAAGTGGGACTAAAAAAGGTAGAAAACTATTGGCAAGATGACCCAACAAATGCCACCTAGAGATGTTGGAATTTAAATAAAGAGTACCTGAATATAGAGGCACATGTGGACCTAAAACCCTGGCATGAGGAATTGAGCAAATGGAAAATTCCCACTCTTCTCGAAGAAGACATTATAAGATGGGGATACTTGCCAAGTGGCACCTTCAGCACAAAATAAGCCTATGCCATCAAAACCCACTCTAACCCTGAACACACAAGAAGATTATGGAGAAAAATTTGGGCCCTAAAACACTAGCCAAAAATCACTTTTTTCCTCTGGCTTGTCACTCATTCGATCATTCTTACTTGGAATAACCTTTCAAAACGGGGGTTTGTTGAGTCGTCTATCTGCATTCTCTATGGAAAAGAAGCTGAAACCATGAACCATCTCCTCAACACCTGCTCCTACACAACTCAAGTCTGGGACCAAAGCGTTCAGATCATGCACACCTTGGACCGCAAACAAGACAACATCATCGACACTATTGCAAAATGGAGAGACTAGGCTTTTCAATCACCCCTTCTTAACCGTATTTGGCAACTACTCCCAGGCTTCATACTCTGGCAAATTTGGAAGGAAAGGAATAGAAGGATCTTCATGAATACCTAGCTCCTTTGGCAACATTGCTGGAACCAATGCCACCTCAGCATCCTAGAAACTATCAGCCGTCATCATTGGACTGCAAAGGATCTGAAGGGAACATCTTCTGAACCTTTAATCCTTCAGTATTGGAAAATCCCTCTTGCTCAAAACTCGCCCCCTTTCCCCCTCTCACTCCCTCTTCAAAGCATCCCCTCAATTTGGACTCCCCTTGAGAAAGACTTCATCAAACTCAATTTTGATGGAGCCTCCAAAGGTAACCCGGGGGCAACAGGCTTTGGAGTGATTTTCCGAAATCATCAAGGACACATCCTTCTCATCAATGCAAGCAGCCTAGGTCACACCACGAACAATGTAGCTGAGCTCTGGGGGCTCACCAGAGGATTGCAATTAGCAATTGAACACAACTTCACCAAGATGATTGTAGAAGGAGATTCCCTTGTCATCATCAATCTCTTCAGGAGAATTCTCAACGGAGCTGACCCAGATCAAATTTCACCCTGCTGGAGACTCTCTCATGGAATAAAAACAATCACAAATCTCTTGCAACCCAATCAGGCCTTCATACCCTCTCACATTAGAAGGAAGGCCAATCATATAGCAGATTACTTGGCCAACTTGGGGATGGATTGGGATAGACCAGAACTCTTGTGCCAAGCGACCCTCAATCCATTACATCCCATACTCCAGCACTCTAACCATAAGGCCATAGTAGTGGATAAGTCCCCAGATCGGGTGATGGTGTAGGCCACATGGCAACAAGAGGAGGCACACATAGGCCAACATGGCAAAGGCCACGTGATGGATCTGTGCCAAGCAAAACCACCACCCCTATGCATTTAAACCATCCTACGATGTCCAAGGTGCCATTAAGCTTGGTGCATTTCCCGTCTATGGTTGTCCTCTCGATGGACGATTTCATTGAAGGCACTATCAACCTTTGCATGTGGCTCGACCTTCATCTCCTCCAGTTGAGCAGATATGGTTCATTCCAGTTTCCTTCCTCCTTGGCACTCTCTTGCTGTGCTTCAAACCCCTCATACCATCTCCTTGGCAGTCTCCAGCAATTGGCTCTTCTCCAGGCCTCTCTGCTCACCTGGGGCTTCTCTCACAGCCCAAACATTTCCCCCGAGTAGACAGTATGCCTAGGTAAAGAGGCAGGCCAAGACGATGCTCGCCTTGGACTCCATCCCAGCCATGAGCACCTGTACCTCGCCCTGGTTATCTTTTCAGCATCGGCCACCTATCCCCCTCCCAATCTTTTCTTTCCTCACACTCCTCGCACTCATCGCACTATTCACATCTTGAAATTGAACCACTCACCACTTTTTCCTGACTTGAAGGTTTGGTTCTTACGCACAGCTCGGTCGGCTTACCCTCAGAGCCCTTCTTGGATGGAGCCTCCACCTCTCAAGCACCCCCACTTCCCCTATCCAGCACCGCCCTATTGGCTTCAGAAGCCTTCCGCAGTCACCCACCCTTGGAGGCATCACCATTTCCACATTCTTTCTCTGACTCCATCCCAGACGAGCAGATGTAGGACAACATGGACATTCTTTACGGGTTGGTTTTCGAGCTCCGACAAGGCGTGGATGATATACAATTCCGACTGCAACAGCTAGATGGGAAGGCCTTTGCACGCCTCCACATCCTCTCCACCTTCCAGGGAGAAGTAGCGCAACTCGATCATGCCCCAACGGACATGTTTGGTAGGGGTGAACAGGAGCTTCCAGCGGAGAGTGGCGATTTTGGGCAAGACATGCACGAGGATGGGGAGGTTGCAGCAGCAGTGGATAATGTGGATGTTGATGTGCAGATGGACTGGCAAGGAACACCTGTCGAAGAAGAGCTATGGAACGAGGCTACCCATGCCACCTGGATAAAATATAAGCCAAATGTATGACCCTTATGGAGAATCTACTTATGTTTTATTTTATTGCTACCAGTTATGTTTACAGTTTTACTAGTTTGATAGACAGGTAGACCATAACACCGACTGGCTGAACTGGTTTCCCCCTTGGGGAAGTTCAGTTACTACAGCTCGGTAATTTTGAATATTCTGCAACTCTGGTTGTGTTTTTTGGAGGCTCTTTATACATTAATGAAATACTCTTACTTACAAAAAAAAAGAGAAGTTAATCCCCACTTAGTATGGGAGAATTGAGGTAATATGTTTTTATATTTATATTCCAAGATTAAGTAGTGTGTACCTAATCCTTTTAAAAATTAATAAACTTATACATCTAATGTGGAAGTGTTAATGGTCAATTATTTAGAAGGGATAACATGTTGAAGATAAAGATACACACTATCGTTTAAAAGGGATAACACAAGTAAGATAAAGATACCCATTATCATGGATCTTTTTTCTTTTCAAATGAAAATCATAGCTTATTTTAGATTGTCAATATAGAATCATTGAATAAAGAATAACCTTTCAAAATAAAATATGACACTATCTTTCAAAATTGACTCGTACCATTTATTTAAAAGTCTAAGATTATTTTTTAAAGATAATATTTTTTTACAATTCATACATTTTGATTAATGAAAATGAAAGAAGTTAGTCCTCACTTAATATGTAGTGGAAGTGATGTGGCATGTGCACCCGTGAATGATTGTTGATTATTAATTTTGTTAAAATCTTACTCTTTTCCTTATTTTCCATTTAAATTTCAAAATTCAAAAATCATTTTCATATTGAGAGAATTAAGTTTAATGATAAACTAATCACATCAAACTTTATTTATAATCATAGGATATTGTCTAACTATTTTATCAAATGGATTTTTTAGTAGGGACCACATAATTTTGTACTAAATTACTATTTTTTGTTATTTAAAATTTAGTTTTGATTGTAGAAATGGATACAAGTGAAATTAAAATATAGATATTCTTCATACTAAATTACTATTTTTTGTTATTTAAAATTTAGTTTTGAATGTAAAAATGAATACAGTGAAATTAAAATATAGATATTCTTCTTACATGCTATCTTTATCTTTATTATAGGATATCAATATTTCTTTGTTGTAGGATATAAATATTCTTGAGACTCATAAGCCATGTGAGATTAAAATATAGTTTCTACCTAGAAATTTTAAAGACACTGATTACACGCCTTTCTTTATTATTAAATAATCATTTTTTAAAGGAGGACAGACTAACATGACTGATGTCGTGTGTTTCCAGACACGTTTCTTCGTCTTTGAATCATTGTTGAATATTAAATTCGTTAAAGTCTTTCCCTCTCCCTCATTTTCCATTCAAATTTGAAACAACATTTTCATATTCAGAGAATCCTCCGGGTATTATTTAAACTAGATAACATATTAAGCATTGTTATAAGTTTCTTATATTTATTAAAAATTGTGAATTGGAAACGTTAAGATGAGAATATATGAATGCAGAATATGGAATGGGAAGACAAGTTACAACAAAAGGTGATGTTTATATCTATGGAGTACTACTGTTGGAGATGCTCACTAGAAAGAAGCCGACCCATGACATGTTTGTGGAAGGAATGAACTTGCAGAAATGGGTGGGGAGTCGTTTTCCAAAACGAGTAAGAGAAGTGGTGGACATGGGTCTACTGAGAATGACTGGTACATGTATTGAAGAAGATAAAGACTTCAACTACCTCAATCAACTAATAAATGTGGGCTTGCTCTACACAAATGAATCCCTTGAAGGACGACCTACTATGATGGATATTTTGAGTACACTACAAAGCATCAAAGACACTTTTCTGAGCCTCGTTCCAAAATTCCAATCAGATATAACACATTTGTTGGGTAGTAGAAGAAATACTCTCAACAACAATAATGAAGGCCAAAGTTCATCAACATTCTAGTCTATTGTAAGGAAGTGGTGGTTGTATAACTAAACCATAAAGTAATTTGAGTCCACTGTAATTAATTCCATCTAGTTTAAGTCTTATTCCCATTCTTCTTCTTTGTGTAGAAATCTCTATTGTCAGGTGTGTGTGGCTGTGAACAATAAAATTAGATCCACCATGAATCGTGTTTTGGAAATATTTCAATGATTATAAAATTTCCCACCGTATCTTAAGAAAACTTTATCGTCAATATATTTTCTACATCTATAATTAAATTCATTGCACTCTTGTTTTATTAAATACATAGAGTTTTTTTTTTTTTTTTTTCTCAAATGANATATCTATAATTATATGCATTGCATTATTGCTTTATTAAATACATCAAGAGTTTTCTATTTGTTTTAAATGATTAAAGTGATAGAAACAATTTTTAGTTTAAAGAATTATTAAAGGGAATAACTTGATTAATATAATTATTGGAGGGAATGTCTTGATGCATTAATTAGCTTTGTGTGCATGATAGTGTGTTAAACTATAGACTTCACTTTTAACCTCCACTGTCATAAATTGTCACTAGAAACTACTTTGTAGGGATATTTTAAAGACCCTAAGTGAAGGATGATATATGCTTCTAGGATCATCTAAAATAGACAAGGAAATTGGAATATGTAAAAGAAGTTTTTTGAGTTTTTCCAATCCTAGCTATGATTGTTGTACATAAGGAAATTAGAACATGTCAAAAATTTTTTTTGAGTTTACAATCCTAGCTATGTTTGTTGTACATAAGGAAATTAGAACATGTAAAAGAAGTCTTTTGAGTTTCAAATCCTAGTTGTGCTTGTTGTTCATGTGATAAGTAGGTTTCCCTACATTTAAAAATTGATAAAGTTGTTTTTCGAATAAATTTTCAGTATTTTAAATTGAGTTATATTGATAAATGAATATGAGGTTTATATATTTTTTTTATCCTCTCAATGCTTCATATATCCCAGGTTAAAATGAATTTATCATTTTATGCTAGTTAGTATATTGGATTTATTCATATTGGTGAGAAAATGTTGATGATATTGGTGAGAAAATGTTGATGAGAAAATGCCAACAATCAAGCTATCGGTTTCTGACGACCAGTTCCTGGTGATTGGATAGCGATTGGTGCTGGGCTCAGGTAAGCGATAGGGTAGAGACTTATGGGAACTTATAGTTCTGTTGAGCTGACTTGGGGCAGTCGTTCTTGAATTGCTTCTTCTCTCTTACATCTCTGCCAGGGGAGGGGCCTGCCCTCCTAATGCTTAGATTGCTTATGAGAAATTTTCCAACTCCTTATGGTAAGATGCAGGGAGCTTATTCATTCCCCATCACCTCATGGGAAGGTTCCTCTTACTTTATCACCAAACTGATTACTATTTAGGATTTCAGTCAGGGAACTGAATTCATGAGACTCAACAATTTGTGTTTACAAAAGTTGTAGACTTAATGTATTGTTTAGTGGAAAGAGGAAACCCGTTAGGCTCATTTTTCTTATTAAATAATAAATCTTTAAAAAAACAATTATTATTATTATTAAATAGAGGAACGAGTGATGTGAGATTACAATATAATTTTTTTACAAACTCTTACACATCGATTTCATGTTTTATTTTTAACATTGAATTATGATGGGTTTCTATGGATGCGAGATTACAAATAATAATGTAATTTTCCACTGTGAATAGTGTTTGGAAAATTTTATGTTCAATATTCTTTCTACATTTATAATTAAATGGGTTGCAGTCTAGTTTTATTAAATACATAAAAAGTTATGTATTTGTTTTAAATGATTAAAATAATAGAATGATATCCTTTCTACATTTATAATTAAATGAGTTGCAGTATAGTTTTATTAAATATATAAAGAGTTTTGTATTTGTTTTAAATGATTAAAATAATAAAATGATTATTGGTTTTAAAAATTATTAAAGAGAATATCTTAATTAATATCATTATTGAAAGGAATATTTTGATGCATTAAATAGCTTTGTGTGCATGAAAGTGTGCTAAACTCTATACCTCACTTTTAACCTCAACTAACAAAGCTCACTTTTAACCTCCACTACCAGAAAGTGTCAATGGAACTACTTTGTAGGGATATTCTAAAGACCTTGAGAGAAGGAATATATACCCTTCTAGGATCATATATAATAGACAAGGAAATTAAAACATGTAAAAAAAAAAATTCTACTTTTCAACCCTAGTTGTGCTTGTTGTACATGTGATAATTAGACTTTCCTACATTTAAAAATTGATAAGGTTGTTTTTCCAATAAATTTGAAGTATTTTAGATTGAGTTGTATTGATAAATGAACTAGAGGTTCATAGTTTTTTTTTAAGATCCGAGGTTAAAATGGATTTTATGTTAATTCATATTTTGAATTGAATCATATTGGTGAATGAATACATTCCCTAGTCTAACTCCAAACTCTTATGAGCGATATTTCCAGTTTTCTTGGAAGAACCCAAAAAAACATAGTAGAAGAACTTGGAATCTTTGGATGTGGTTGGAAACTTGGGGACTTCAACACATATACATGCAGTGGGTCATGATTTTGTGCATGTGAGTATATTATTGAAGGTTTTGATGGGACTGATTTATGCATCCCCTTGAAATTTTATATGCCTAGAGATCAAATGCATTCATTTGCTCCATCAGTTCTTAATTTGTTTTCCTTAGAAAATTTAAATCTTTCTAAAATATCAATGTTCGTTTGTCCAAAACCAAGTATACCAAGTATTTTGATGAAAAGATTAATGGCTTAGGTACCTTGTTAAAGGCCTCAATCGGGTCTCTTGGTTAAGGAAACATGTCCATGGTTAAAAGGTTTAGATTTCCAGTTTTCTCAATATTATCGGTAATGATTCCATTGGCTCATTTCAATTCAAATACATGCTTGATATGTTATCCAATTTCTGCTTCTTACATTATTGCATATTGACAAATTATATACAAATAAATATGCATGAACATAAAGGAAGAACATTTAGATTCTCCTAAATCACTATAGACTAAAACACGTATTTGATGGATATATGAAGGAGCTTTCAATCTTCTTAAAGAATGATTGAAGACTCCTATGCTTTTAACAAGGATGTTGTACTACACAAACTATTTCTATCATTTCATGAATGGATTGTATTCCTCTGGGGGATAACTAGTGAGTATAATAAAAGCAAGCAACAAACTTAACTACATAATATAACCATACATATTAGATGTTGTGCATCATGTTTGAGTATATTTTATTTCCACTGTAATCCAATGTGTATCAATCAAGGATACATCAACCAAGCAACTTAAGAGTTTATGTGTAGTTTCCTAAAGTGATCATTGTATGAAAAGATAAAAGCATTATATTTATCAAAAACTATGGTAGATGTTTTTAAGAAAAATTTTAAATAAAAGCTCAAAATCCTTATTGTTTATATATGCTTCTCCATCGTTATTTTAGAGTGATCAATATCTCATATCTAGAAAAAATCATATATTGTATATTACCATGTAGTGCTCCATATGGACTATGATTTTTGTTCATTTTTCTTTCACATTAAAATTGTCAGCAAAATACCATCTTCTTTTTTTTAATGATTAAGTTTATCATTTGATTTGCTTATATTTGTGGTTGTTTGTTAACATTATTATATATAGATAAGAGAATTATGAGGAGATAAATATGGTCCAAGTTAAATATAATAATATGATCTTGTAACTATAAATATCCTTTGAGAATTTAGAGTTAAGAAAAAAAAAATGTTATCTCATTTGTTGTGTATCCTTGCTATTATGACATATCATATGATTCATTAAACCATAATTTTAAATGGTTCATTAGGTTCTATGGCAGATTAAACTTGGAAAAACATAGCTTTTACAACAAGTCACATTGCATAGCTTCATGGTATTATTTTGTATTGAAGATTTGTTTCATTATGAAGCTACATTCTTCCCTTTAGAAAGATTAATTTACATTTTATATGAGTTCTTGATGATAATTCAATTAATCTTGTGGAAGGATCCTCATCTTCAACTAAAAAATAATCGAGAGTAGGTGCATAAAATCATAATGAGTGACGCGGCTTTATTTCCTACGAGTGGAAAATACTAATATTTCTAAGAAAATAGAGTTGCAAATGGCCACATGATATCAAAACATTTTATTCCTAAAAAACAAAGTTGTAAATGGCCACTAAATATTAAAATATACGTTTTAATGTTTTTGAAAAAATGTAATAAGTTGTTTTATCATTAATCATGTTGTAAATCAATTATTACATCATTTGATAGTTTCAAAAGATGGAATACAAGAAATATCCCCTGGTAGTAGCTTTTAAAATAACTAAAAATTATTTTAGCAAATATAGATTAGTAAATGCATCTTAACATTAACATAGATTTTTTTTAGCCATGTTAAACTAATGAGAGAGAGAAAAATGTATATGCTACTTAAAGGATTCAAGACGGGTCTATGCTAATTTATTTATTTTATATATTTTTGTATTATTTAATTAATAACCACCTTATTTTTAAAGTTATGCACTTTTTTATTCTTAAACAGAAATAATAACTAAAAGCAACTACATAAAATCATTATGAAAGATGTAGATTTCTTTCCTACTAGTGAAAAACACTCATAATTTTGAAAACAAAAAATCTGCAATTAGCCACTAAATATCAAAACATATATGTTTTAAAAGTTGATATTCCTTAAAAAAAAAACAAAAAAAAACAGAGCTACAAATTGCCATTGAATATCAAGATACATTTTTTAATGTTTTTTTAAACTAATACAAGCAGTTTTAGTTTTATGTTTTAATGTCTTTTAAAACTAAAAAATATAGTTCTAATATTCATCATGTTGTAAATCAATAATTATATCATTTCATAGTTTCAAAAGAAGGAATGAAAGGAATATCCCTTGGCAATAGCTCTTAAAATAACCAATAATTTTTTTACCAAATGTAAATCAACATAGTTTGCATAAAACCTAGAGGACAAGGGAATAAAACCTAGTAGTAAATGTATTGTAAGACTAACTTAGGTTCATTTTAGCCTTAAATGTATAAACTACTAAGAAAAATA
>ML794558.1:216883-246816 GCA_009831015.1 Picea engelmannii
ATATATATATATATATATATATATATATATATATAAGTTTGGGTGGTTGGGAGGAATGGTTGTTACCCTCTCCACCTAGTTTCAATTCCTTGTAAGTGACATGTGATTCCCTTGAATGGGTTGATATGATGCTCTTGTTGTTGAGCCCCCAATACTCTGAAAATGCTCGGCCTCCCCATGTTCTCTCGCAGATTTTGGGGGGGTTTCATAGACGTAGCGAGTATCGATCTTAGGTGTCGTGAACCCCTACCCCCCCCCGACACATATATATAATGTAATTAGCTCTCAACTATTTTTTAACATTATAAATCTTTTTAATAATGATTTTGTATATTAGTCTTTTAACATCATAAACCATTTTAATAATGATTTTGTATATTAGGGTCAGTTTATATTTATACAAATTCCAACTCACTAACTCCAAAGTTTTCAAATACATGAAAAATGAATTCTGTATATATAAGCTGATGTAAATAAGAAATTGCATGTTAAGTTGAGCAAAAATATAAAGGCATAATAAAAACAAGTTTAATTTTTATCAGTGTTTAGATGTCACTCCTAAAAACATAGGAGGGTCAAGATTCTCTATTCATATTTAGTGGGTTCAGGGGAGCCCATTTTACAATGAAGTGGATTTAGACCAACAATAACCATGCTTATAAACAATTGTGATATTATCTTTTATATTAGTTTCTTTCACCTTCACATTCAATAAATGTTGATTAAGAAATTAATTAACAATATGAAACTCATGTAATAAACAATAAAACAACCAACAATAGTTACATGATCTTAGAGGGCCCAGGAGGGTCGAGATTCTCTATTCATATTTAGTGGGTTCAGGGGAGCCCCTTCTACAATGAAGTGGATTTAGACCAACAATAGCCATGCCTATAAACAATTGTGATTTTATCTTTTATATCAATTTCTTTCACCTTCACATTCAATAAATGTTGATTAAGAAATTAATTAACAATAGGTAGTAATACAACTTCCATGACGTTTGATGAAGTGGTCTCATCCTTGTTGTCGGAGGAGATGAGACGAAAGAACATGGAAGGACAAAGCACATATGCATTATTTTCAAGAGGACGCTCCCAAGAAAGAATTATATCCAAGTCCTCAAGTGGGATATCTAAGTCTAAGGGTAGATCTAAATCTCCCGGAAATTTTGTAAATGTATGTTGGAGATGTGGAAAAGAAGGGCACTACAAGAAGCATTGTAGATCCAAATTTGAGAAAAAGAAGGGATCTAAAGAAGCTCCTTTTACAGAATAAAATACCTCTAAGGAAGAAGGAGGGGATGCGTATGCTTCTTCAAGCATACATGCAGATCATGAGGCATGGTTGGTTGACTTAGGTGCATCCTTTCATATGAATCCCCATAGGGAGTGGTTCTGTGAATATGAAAGGTATGATGGAGGTAATGTTTTCCTAGGTGATGACTCGACAACCATAATCATAGGACGAGGAAAAGTCAAGTTGAGGCTCATAGACGGAAGGATTAGAAAACTACCTGGTATTCTACACATCCTAGGATTGGCCATAAATTTGATTTATGTAAGCAAAATGGACGATGCAAGGGTAAAAACAATATTTGAAAAGGAAACCTGCAGGATGGTTTGAGGAGAAATGGTGTTGTTGAAGGGAGTTTGGTTTGGAACTTTGTATAGGTTGCAAGGAAGCACTATTAGTGAAGGGTGTAATAGTTCCATTGTTCCTTATATTGGAGTTGAAGAAGAAAAAAATCCTACAATCTCTGGAGAAAAGGTTATGATATGGCATCAAAGACTTGGGCATATTAGAAAGAAGGGTCTTCGACTACTAGACGGTAAAGGTATAGTTGAAGGTATATCTAATTTCTCTCTGGATTTTGATTTCTGTGAACATTGTGGATATGGGAAGTAGAATCGGGTAAGATTCCCCTCTAGTGCAATGAGGACAAAAGGAATTTTATAGCTAGTTCACAGTGATGTGTTTAGACCTATGTCAGTTCCATCATTGGGAAAATATGTGTACTATGTCTCATTTATAGACAAATTATTAAGGAATACTTGAATATATTTCCTCATGAAGAAATATGAAGTCTTTAATAGCTTTAAAGATTTTAAGGCTCTTGTTGAGAATCAAACATAGAAAATAATTAAGGTGTTAAGGACAGATAATGACAGAGAGTTCTATGGGAATGAATTTGAAGAATTATGTAAGAAGTGTGGTATAGCAAGGTAGAATACTACTCCATATAAGCCTCAATAGAATGGAGTTGCAGAAAGGATGAACATGACATTGATGGAAAAAGAAAGGTGCATGCTAAATGGTGTCAGGTTAGGGAAAGAATTCTAAGCAGAGGCAATGGGTACTGCATGTTACCTGGTCAACAGATCACCCTCATCAACATTGGATGACAAGACTCCATAAGAGGTGTGGACTAGTAAGAAACATTCTCTCACACATCTCAAGGTATTTGGCTGTGAGGCCTATGTTCATGCTCCAAAGGAAAACAAGAGTAAGCTAGATAAGAAGGATGAAAAGTGTATCTTTATTGGGTATAAAGATGGTATTAAAGGTTATAAGATTTGGAACATAGAAACTAAGAAGGTTGTGTATAGACGAGATGTGGTATTTAGAGAAATAAAATATGTTTTCAAACAAGATGTCCTACCAAGTAAGGAAGAACCAGAGAAAATAGAGTTTGATTTAAAGGATGATGAATCGGACTCTACAGAAGAACAAGAATCCGAAGAAGAAGATCCTCATACTCCAGTATTGAGGATATCGGTTCGGGAAAGAAGGAAACCAGAAATATATAATCCATCTGATTTCTATTCAAATTTTTCTATTTCTATTACTAGTGATGATCCTAGAACTGTTAGGGAGATAGTGGATTCAGAAGATGGAAAACTCTGGAAAAAGGCCATGGATGAAGAAATGGCAGCCTTGTATAAGAATGAGGCTTGGAATATAGTGGATTTGTCGACTGGAATAAATCCCATTGGTAGCAAATGGTTATTTAAAAAGAAGATGAATGCAGAAGGAAAAGTGGAGAAATACAAAGCTCGGTTAGTAGCAAAGGGTTATTCCCAGGTTGAGGGAATTGATTTGGGTGAGATTTTTTCTCATGTTGCCAAGTTAAATTCTATTATATTTATGTTATCTGTTGCTACTGCATCTTATTTTGAATTAGAACAGATGGATGTGAAGACAACATTCCTACATGTGGATCTAGAAGAAGAAATCTATATGAAGCAACCATAAGGTTTTGTTGTAAATGGAAAGAAGGAGATAATATGCTAGCTGAAAAATACCCTGTATGGTTTAAAACAATTACCAAGGATGTGGTATCAAAAATTTGATTCTTATATGCTGGGACTTGTCTTCACAAGAAGCAAAGAGGATCATTGTGTATATTTTAAATTAATTGGTGATCATTTGATTTATTTGGTCTTATATGTGGATGACATGTTGTTGATAGGAAACAAAAAGGAGATTATCCAGGATGTGAAAACTCAGTTTTCCTCTAAATTTGACATGAAGGATCTTTGTGCTGCAAATTTCATTTTGGGCATGGAAATTAAAAGAGATCGAAAAAAAAAGAAACTCTAGTTAAATCAGAGAAAATATGTGGACACAGTATTGTAGAGGTTTAATATGCAGGAATGTAAATCGGTTAGGGTTCCTATTCATGTAGGTGTAAAGTTATTTGTGGATCAGTGTCCCAAGACACAAGAAGAGGAGGAGGACATGTCTCATGTTACTTATGAGAGTGTGGTTGGCAGTTTGATGTATGCAATGGTTTGTACTAGACCGGACATTCCACATGAAATGGGAGTTTTTAACAGGTATATATCAAAACCATAGAAGGAGCATTAGACAACAATAAAGAGGGTTTTTAGGTATTTGCGTGGCATTGCTAGCTATGGATTTTCCTACCAAGGAAGACCAGGACTAGATAGAGTATTGAACATACATGGATTTTTGGATGCAGACTAGGTTGGAGATCTACAAGCAGGTATGTGTTTAACCTGTTTGGAGGAGCAATCAGTTGGATGAGCGAGAGACAGCTCGTAGTGGTACTTTCAAATACAAAAGTTGAATACCTGGAAGCCACTCATGTAAGCAAGGAAGAAGTATGGTTACAAATATTGTGTTGAGGTATTGGGTTGGTACAACAAGGTGTAAGGATAGATTGTGACAGTCAGAGTGTAATTTTCCTGGCGAAGAACCTGACCTATCATTCAAAGACAAATCATATTGATGTTCAATATCACTTTGTGAGAGACATGGTTGAAGAAAAGAAAGTGTTGTTGATGAAGGTGAACACTTTGAAGAATGTTGCAGAGTCATTAAAAAAATCTGTGAGCACTGAGAATTTATCTTGGTGTAGAGGATCTATGGGTGATCCAAATGGATCCAAAAAGGCCAAAAATTGAAAGTTCTCATATTTGGATGAAACCAATGCCATCGTGTAGTGATTGTCATTCCTATTCCGACAATATATTATTTTTTGAAAATGGACTCCGTATGCAAAAGACATTACAATCTGACATTTTTCCCAAATAGGTAAAAATTCAAAGTCAAAGTCAACAGTTTGTACTGTTGACATCATCAATACGTCGACATGACACATGGTAGATGACATCATCATCATGTCATCATGATGATGTGGTAGCACCATAGGTTGACATGTGTCATGTAGATTTGGCATTTTCAGAGGCTGATGTGGCAGACACGTGGACTGTATGAACTGGCACGTGGCAGTCCGTACGATGATGTGGCTAGTGATAGTTCTACAAGTGGTAGTAAGGATGATAGGATTACATGAAGTGGCATTGACATGTGGCAGTATGGCTATGATGTGTTCGATAGGTGGCTGGCTCTGGGTTGGACACGTAGCGTACAAGTTGACTGTGCAGTTGATTTGGTGGTTGACTGGACTGGTGACTGTGTAGTTGAATAGGTTGATACAAGCTAGAGGCAGGGTGACACATGGCCTAATCTAGTGGTTCCACATGGCACCCTAGGTTAGTTCAATAAGGGACGAGTCAAAAATTTGGTATTTAGCTTCAACAGATCGACCTCCGGACCTCCCAAGCAAGCAATGTTCTAACCACCTTCTGCTAGCCACAAGGGCAGAGAAGAAGGACTTAACTGCACTCCACTTTACATTATTTTGTTGTGATATGGTCTGGGTGTTAGGGGATAAGCCCCCAGTCCCGCTGACCAAGGAGCTAGACCAGGGGTTAAACCAACGGATGCAGGTTCCATGTGGACTATTGCTCGACCACATGGTGCACCATATGACGAAGAGATGAAGAAAAAGGGGCACACGTCATCTAATTTCCAGATGTGGTTTTTTGACTTTAGAGTTGTATTTTTTAATGATTTTTTGTTTTAATGGGATTTTTTTCCATTTTTCGACGATTTGGACCCCAGATTGAGGCAAGATCTTGGGAGGAAGTTGGGATGTGACCCCTAACTCAAATCCTATATAAATCCAACGTTTGTTCCATGGAAAACAAGTTCAGAACAACATAATAATTGGAATTTGTGAAGTCCAAGCCATTTTTATGCAGCTAAGCCAGAATAGTAGTTGAGCTTTGGAGGCCATTTCTAGGATTTCTACTCCACCTTTTTCATTGTCGTTTATTGCGTTGACTTCCTAAGACAGAGAAAAAAATTGTTGAGTCAGTTAGAGAACAAATTGATGTAATTCTGATGTAATTTAAAAGTATTCAAGATTAATAATAAAACCCCCCCCACTGGAGACAGGCCCAGAGACATAGGCAACTTTTCCGAACACCGTTAACAATTTTTTGCATTATGGTTTGTTGTTCTTAATGCTCATTTCTGTTCTTCATTCCTTATGATGGCTGCAACATTCTTTCATTTAAGCTCCTTCTTCTTCTCTTTAATTTCTAAATGGTAAATCAACTCATGCAAAAAACTTAAACAAGTCATTTAAAATATCATTTTGGATCAATGGGAATTGTTGCCCTGGATTATTGACTATGTAACCATGTAACCCCCTATATGCAAAAAAAAACAAGTGGGAGAATGTTGGGTATGTGTTATATTCTTTTAACGACTAGCCTTAGTGTCGTCAACGTTGTGTCGAGCGTGCGGGGGATTTTGAGTGGGGGTTGCAGGGGCAATGCCCCTAAGAATTGTTTTTCCTCGAGAAACGTGTCACCTTTTTTTCCTCATTTTTTAGTGTTGCCTAGATTTTTGTGTCCATTGTTGGGTGGTTTTTTGGCACATGGTTTTTGCCGATGGTTTTCTATTTCTAGTTAAAGAATTAGGGTTGTTGACTAATCCATGTCACTGGGTTAGGTTTTTGGATGTCGTTGGCTCCTATATGTATATTGTATTGTAAACAATGTATGATGTGAATGAATATAGAATATGTTGTTTTTCCCAGTTTAGGTTTCCAAGGGATAAATCTCTGTGTAATGTGTGTATTTTCTATTGTATTTTTTCTGTTCTTTTACTGAAAATTTGTTTGCAGTAAATATTGTACAAGGTTAAAATGTACAAACTAGTCCTTATAAGTATGGAGGATAACCATATCATAGGTCAAAATCCATCTTCCTTGTCTAACTACACCAACATTTAGGCATTGGGGTAATCCCTTAACTAGGTTATGGTAACATTGTAACAGAGTTGTGTAGTAAGAAGACCCACTTGATGAGACTCTATCTGGATGTTAATTAGCAGAGTGTCAACATTCCTTCTTCCCTCTTCAATTGTACTAAGTTTCAACATATCAATTTAGTGGGTAACAAGTTCAGTTGTGTAGCGCCCATGGAGTTTGGTAAGTTAAAGCATATCCATTGGATAAACTTAGGATAAAACAAACTGGCTAGCAACAACACCCTGAGGTTTCATGTTCTTATTTCTCTTATTAATTGTTCCATCCTACAACTAATGTATTTATCTAGTAATAATTTCATGGGACATTTTCAATTTTCTATATGTCATCTCTCTAAAATTTACTAGTTGGACTTCGGCGGTAATGAATTAGCAGGAGAAATACCTCCACAGATTGGAAATCTAACTAGTTTAAATTATTTTGGTTTAAACAAAAAATATTTTATAGGGCCAATCCCTTCTTCACTTAATATGCTTCAAAATATCGATAGGTTATATTTGGGATTAAACAATTTACAAGGAAACATCTTGATTGAAATTGAGCAACTCAAAAGCATATGTGTCCTGAGCCTCACCCAAAATAATCTCTCTAGAATAATCCCTGATTTTGTTGCCCATCTCTAGTAGCTAAGATATCTATATATTGATTAGAATCAGTTTTTGGGTAATATACCTGAAAGTCTATGGAAATGTGTGAACATACTACTGCTATACCTATCATACAACAAGCTCAGTGGGCACATACCTCCAGATGTTGCAGGTCTTGCAAATTTAGATTTCTATTTCAACTTGTCCAACAATTTATTCCAAGGCCCTCTGTCGTCGGAATTGACCAAGATGAATATGCTTGAAGCTATAGATATATTTGAAAATGGATTAATTGGTTACATTTCAAGTGCACTCAGAATTTGCATTGAAGCAGAATAGTTGAATCTTTCAGAGTCTTCAAGAAATGGATTTATCTTCCAACAATTTGTCAGGTGAAATACCTAATATGTTGGAAAATATCAAAATGCTCTGCCACTTGATTTTTTCATTCAACAAGTTGTCAGAAAAAGACCCTAGAGGTGGAGTTTTCAAATTTCTTGGTGCCACTAATTTTATGGGAAATCTTGGCCTCTATGGACCTTGGGTAGGTTTGTCACCATGTTCTACTCACAAACATAAAAGTGTTTTGCATTTGAAAAGAGTTATAATACATATTGTTGTAGTGGAAACCACTGTTCTATTGTGTTTTTTTATGGGAATATTGTGGAGACAAAAGTTCAAGAAACTTACTCTTACATAGGTTGAGGCATCTTTAAATGTGGGGAATTGAAGAATTTCTTATGTAGATCTCATTACTGCAACATATGCCTTTAGTGATGCCAACTTGTTAGGAGTTGGTAGCTTTGGGAAAGTGTACAAAGGGATTCTCAATGATGGCACAATAATCATGTAAGGTACCATGTATATCATAATACTTAAAACAAAAATATTGTAGATAATAACAGCGAAACAACACAATAGATGAAACCACAACACCAAAATAATACCTTTGTTGATAGGAAACAATGTTCACTTTCCTCTTCGAAGGGGAAACCTCCAGCAGAGAAACTCTCTATTACAATAATTCTCAAGAAAAAACTTCTCATACCCTCTACTCCTATTTATACTAAATATATCTACCCAAAAGAACAATCTAGAGGAAGATCCTTCTAGAAGTAAAATCTTCTATTAGGTCTTCTTACATTTGACTTATTCTTCCTTATTGCTAGGCCTTATTAATATCGACCTTTATTACATGGAAATATATTACTCTACCTATGTGAGCGGTTAGGGAGGTTAGGTCCCTAACAATCCCTCCCCCTTGAAAAACAACCTCGTCCTCAAGGCTTGAGATGAAGAAATTATTGAAGAATGGTGGTCGACTCCCAGGTGGCGTCTTCTGGAGTTGTATATTTCCACTGGACTAAGACTTCCTTGATGGTGCACTAATGGAGATGATGCTCTCGCTGGTCCAAGACTGCTTGTGGCTGCAACCAGATGGAACCTTATTCATCCAACTCAGGGATACTAGTTTGAGTTTGTCACTTAGTTCCAATAACCTTTTTTAAGCAGGAGACATGAAAAACATGATGGATCTTAGAATGACTAGGTAGAGATAAATAGTAGGCCACCGATCCCACTCGCTTGAGCATGGTATAAGGACCATAAAATTTGGGAGCAAGTTTATGACAGTGTTCAGCTTTCAGTGAAGTATTCTTATAAGGTTGAAGTCGAAGAAACACATGGTCCCCTTCAACAAATTGACTTTCAAAATAACCTTGATCTTCTTGTTGCTTCATGCGATTCTAAGCCATGAACAAATTGTCTTTGAGGGAACGAAGAATAGCCTCTCGGACTGTAAGATTTTTTTCAACCTCTTGAACCTTCAAAACCCCTGGCATATATGACAGAAACAATGGTGTATTTTGGCCATATATTGCTTCAAAAGGAGTCACGCGAGTAGTTGTATGGTAAGATGTGTTGTACCACAATTCAGCTAGGGGTAACCACTGATCCCAACAATTTTTCCTCTCATATGAAAAACACCTCAAATATGTTTCCAAACACTTGTTGACAAATTCAGTCTAGCCATCCACCTAGGGATGATAGGCGGTGTTGAGATGCAATTGGGTGCCCTGTAGCTTGAACAATTCTTACCAAAAATTGTTGGTCATAGTGGGATCTCTGTCAGAGCCAATAGAATTAGGTATTCCATGAAGCTTGAAGATATTATCCATGAATATTTGAGCCACTATGGATGTTGTGAATGGGTGTTGAAGAGAAAAAAATGAGCATATTTGGAAATATGATTGACGACCACAATGATAACTAGCTTATTTCCCAATTTAGGTAAGCCAATAATGAAATCCATAGAAATATCTCTCCAAATAGCAGGGGGGATCAGAAGTGGTTGGAGTGTGCCCAGAGCTTTGACTGTTTCTCCCTTGTTGTGTTGAAATACCTCACATTCAGCCACAAAGGTGCAGACGTCTTGTTTCATACCATCCTAGAAAAAAGAACATTTGACCCATTCATAGGTTTTGGTAAACCCTGAATGCCCAGTTATGGGGTAAGCATGAAGTTCAGAAAGCACTGTGTATTTAAGTTGTGATTGTTTGCATAAATAACAATGACCTTTGTAGCGAAGCTCTTCATTGTGTCAAGAGTACCCTGGAGAAGCTGGAGAATTGTGTTGCAATTGGTGGATCATGATAGAAATTTTGGGGTCTTGCAGAAATTCCTGACGAACAACTTGGAGCCAATCTGGTATAATGAAGGAGAGGGAGAAAAGGGACCCATCTTCTTCATACTTCCAGGAAAGACCATCCACAACTACATTTTCCTTTCCCTTCTTGTAAATGATCTCATAATCATAGTCAAATATATTGGTCACCCATTTTTGTTGCTCTGGTGTTGAAATTCATCGTTCCAAAAAATACGTGAGACTCTGATGATCAATTTTAATTTGGAAGTGTTGTCCCAATAAATAAGGACTCCAGAGATCCACATCATGTAGAATAGCTATCATTTCCTTTTCATAAATGGATTGGCCCAAATGTCTCCCTAAAATTTGTTTTCTAGTGAAAGACAAAGGCCTGACATCTTGCATGAGGATGGCCCCAATTCCTTTCCTAAAAGCATCACATCCTAGTACGAAATTATTTGTGAAGTCTGCAAGTGCGAGGATAGGGGTCAAGAAAATAGAATCTTTCAAGGCTTGGAAGGAGTGATCAACAGTTGGAGTCCAAGTGAAAGCATTATTTTTAAGGAGAGAAGTGAGAGGAGCTACAATTTTTCCATAATTCTGAGCAAACTTCCGATAATAGACGGTTAAACCCAGAACACCGCAAAATCTCTTAAGAGTTTTAGGGCGAGGCCAATCATGCATAGCTTCATTTTTTTTAGGATCCACCAGTACACAATCCTTGCCGACAATTTGACCCAGGTACTCCACTTCTGAGGCTCCAAAGGAACATTTGGATTGTTTGAGGAAAATTTGGTGCTTAGAGAGTAGATGGAGAACTTGATCCACATGGGAGAGATGGGATGTCCAAGTTTTACTATAGATGAGAATATCATCAAAGAAAACTAAGAAAAAATGAAGGAGAAAAGGATGGAAGACATGATTCAGAAGACTTTGGAAAGTGGAGGGAGCATTACATAGGCCAAAGGGCATTACCAAGAACTCATAGTGACCCTCATGAGTTCAAAATGCAGTATTGGGAATGTCTTCTTCTTTCATATGGATCTGGTGGTAGCCAAAATGTAGATCAAGTTTGGTAAAGTACTAAACACCAGTCAACTCATCCAAGCGGTAATCAAGGACAGGAATGGGGAATTTGTCTTTGATTGTGAGTTTGTTGAGGGCATGAAAATTAGGACACATGCACCAACTAACTTCTTTGTTTAGTACCATGACCACAGGGGAAGAATAGGGGTTGGTATTAGGATGGATAACACCTGCTTCTAGCAATTCATGAACAACTTTCTCAATTTCATTCTTCTGGGAAAAGGGATGCTGAGAAGGGTGAACATTGGGAGGAAGAATATTTAGTATGAGAGGAATGGAATGATCATGGACTCCATGAGAAGGGGGGATTTCTTTGGAAGTGGTAAAAAAAACTTGGTGGCGGGAGAGAATAGATTGGAGGTCAAGATGCACAGAGGGTGTCTCAAGAGAATGAATGGAGTGGAGTTGGGAAATAATGTCAGAATGACCCTTTTTGAGGAGATTTTCCATGTGATGGCACTAATAAATTTGGGTCAAATTTTGATGGAGTGTTAAATGCAATTACCACTTTATATTGTTGAGAGAATGACAAACAACGTACCCCCTCAAACATCGTTTCACATGACATCGCTTTTCCGATGCTATAGATATCGTCTATCTTGCGACATTTCATGCAGACATGTGTCATCTCAAATTTGATTATCCAAACCCCATATAGTCATCGCTACATTGACACCAGAGACATCAGAATTCTGACGTCCCATTTCGTCGGTCTCCACTATGTGGATGCCATGGGAGCGATGTTATGGATGTCGTAATACTGATGTGTGGTAACGTTGTACAACCGGAATTAAGCTATATATCAACGAGATGGATTCCATGGGGAGCAACATTATGGACTTCGTAATACCAATGTATGGTATGCCATCAGAGCGACGTTATCGACATCGTAATACCGACGTTAATATATATATATATATATATATATATATATATATATATATATATATAATGCATATGCCATGAGAGCGACGTTATGGACGTCACAATTTCGACATATTGTAACATCGCTAAACCGATGTTAAGATATATATCACCGACGAATATTCCATGGGAGTGACATTACAATACGTCGAAATAGTGACGACTTGTAGGTATTTAAAAAAAATGTTTGAAATCAAAATTTTCAATGAAAATTGAAAATTTCTTTACTTTTCCAGTATTCATTGTTGGTTTACTCCGATCAAATTATTTCATTAATCATTTTGACATATCACTCCTAATTAATAATAATTCACTGATTGTGTCAGAATTGAATGAAAGATCATACAAAGTTCGATTGATTCAAAATAGGCCCATTGGTTCATGGAGGTGGGTCCTTAATTAATAATCATTTAAGACTATGTGGTTTCCATAATAAAAATTATTGATATGTTGAGATATATTATATAAGGCTATCACATATTTAAACATATCGATCCTGACTATTCCCACAATATCTTGAATCAATCTACTATTACATATATCTTCATGGAAATTGTAGAACCAATTTGGTGGGGCAAGCTTTAATAGCTGGAGTGTGCTATTCCTCAAATTGGATTGGAACCTCATGCATTCCATAGTTGATAATTCATTCTCCTTCCCAACCTATATATCATAGAATAATTGTACCTACTATCTTGTGGTTAGGCCTACTCTTATTCCCACCCCCTACGATCAAGAGAAATGGTGACCAAGCATTGAAATTTGGTTTTTAGTGTAGTGCATAGAATTCATTCCTTGGTATTTAATAGGAGAAGTCATCACACATGTAGAGGAATCCAAGACAATGATAGCACAGACTCAGGAAAAATGCACCAGATTGATCATTGATGTAATTGCAGTCCAGATAGTAGAGACGCTCAAGGAAAAGACCGCGCAGGCACAAACATAAGCAAGAGAGCTCAAGGAGAAGTTCCAGACGATCACCACCGAGATCGACGAAGTGCACAAAAGTTGGGTGGCTTAGGACAAGCCACATGTCAGTTTTGGGGGACTGTTGGAAGCAGACCAAAGCGGAAAGCAAGGCGATTTTAGGAAAGAAGGAATGCACAAGGAAAGCGACAGTTGGAAGGAAGAACAACATGCGTGCATGCATGGAATACCTAACGACGATAGGGTTAGGGTTTTGGGTAATGTATTGTAATGGATGAAGAGCCAGAAACATATAAATAGAGATACCTAGGTCTCATAGAGCGGGGAGAAAGAAGGAGAGTAGTTGTTATTATAGAGAGAATTGTTGTAGAGAGTGGGAATATATGTAATATTTTTTTGTATGACCTACTTTTGTATGTTGGTGAGCTAGAGAGGCTAAGGGAGGGTAGATATTGAGGGTTAAACTGTAGGTTGAGGAGCCTGGTGCGATCTAGTCTGCAGACCGCCTCATAACAGATCTCAACCCGATGGAGGAGAATGGTAAAGTGCACGACATTGTAATGACATAACGACTATAATAAGAGAGCTAAGAGCCAAATCTTTGGTGACGTAGCCCAAGAGGGGGTGAACCACAGTAACAACTGTGTTATGTGATTGAATGCATGTATTTCTTTATTGTCTCAAGAGATATAGATGTGATAAATGAATGAGTTATTATATTTCTTTCATAAATCATGATGATGGTATTCTACATTAAAAGGTTACATTAGCACTCCCAATACACAGTTATTAGATCTCTCACTCAATCCTAGGCTGTAAACACATGAGTATTGCAACCACCCATTAAGACTATCTCGGGTGAGATGACACAATGCACCATGTGCATTGTGCTGCCTTCTGTTTTACCAGGAGGATCGATATTTTTCAAGTCTTTGTTGGAAACCCAAATAGACATGAACCCTGGGTCAATGAAATTAGAAAGGATATAAAAGAAGGATAACCAACATTTTGTAATAGAACACCGATTGTTGTTTCTTCTTAAGTGAAATAAAATACTTGCAGTTCCTTTGAATAATTTGGGCTCACTAGGACCGACGCAAAAGCTATGGCATCCTTCATCATGTTAAATCCCTTCATACTCTCATTATTCCACTTGAACTCTTGATCTTTCTTCAATAGGATGGAGATGGTCTTGGTAATCTTAGAATTTTTTTTCGAGTATCAAGTAGTTGGCTGGGTATCAACAAAGTACGTTGAGGCATAAGTAAGAATAAAATTTTCTTTCAAGTGAATATTTGTTTTTCAATATTTATTTTGGCAATAGTGTCTCTTCACCTATATTACAAGTAGAATTGTAAGTTGTTCCTAAAATAAGATTTTACAAAGCTTGTGTTTGGTAGAGTTGGAACTTGATTCTACATATGTCCAATGGAAATCCAATTTTTAGTAAATTGTGAATCTCATTTATGTGGTTATTGAAACATAGTTACAAAAAGAAAATAGCCTCTAATCTCGAGCAACTTATATATAATTTCTAAAAATGAGAAATTCTAACTATAAAATTATCTATCTCAAAATTGGATATCAAAACCTCATTGATCCCCCCTTTGACCATCTCCAACACTCCCAATGAGAACACATTAGAATATCTTCAATGTATTGCATAAAAGAACAAGAATATATATCCAAGTTCTATGCACTATTCTAAAATAGCCTCTGGTCTCGAGCAACTTTTTCATAATTTCCAAAAACTAGAAGTTCTAACCAAAAACTTATCAATCTCGAAATTGGATATCAAAACCTCATTAATCCCCCTTTTCATTGTCTCCACCACTCCTACTGAGCACAAATTAGAATATCTTCAATGCACTGCATAAACTAACATGAATATCAATCCAAGTTCTACGAAATATTATATTAGGATATATTTCTAGAAGTATATGTTGATTTCTATTACTAGATCTACTTGCATAGGAGTTTTTAAAATTGCTCACATAAACCTATGGAAGTTCCATAATGAAAAGTGTTATACTGCATTTATTGATCTCTAAGCTTCTTCTAAATTTTGTTAGACTTTAGATTGTTTCATTAAAGATTTATATGGTGGATGTTTTCCTATAAGGGGGTCATTCTCTTGTATTGATTGGGTAGCCTCTTTTCAAACCAGTATAACATATATTCAACTTGTTTTTATGCTTATATTCCAAGATTAAGTAGTGTGTACCTAATCCTTTTAAACATTAATAGAACTTAAACATACTTCTAATGTGGAAGTGTTAATGATCAATTATTTTAAAAGGATAATACATTCAAGACAAGGATACCCAATATTCTTTGAAATGGATAACACAAGTAAGAGAAAGATGTCCACTATCATGGATCTTCCTTTTTCCTTTTCAAATGAAAATCATAGTGTATTTTAGGTTTTCAACATAGAATCGTACAGTATGAAATATGATCCGATCTTTGAAATTGATTTGTGTCATAAGTCTAAGATTATTTATTTTCTATATTCAAAATTTTCAGATAATATTTCCTTCCAATTAATGCATTTTGATTAATGAGTGTGAGAAAAGTCAGTCTCAACTTAGTATGAGATAGTTGAGGTGATTTGTTTTTATATTTATATTCCAAGATTAAGTAGTGTGTACTTAATCCTTTTAAAAAATAATAAAACTTAGACATACTTCTAATTTAGAAGTGTTAATGGTCAATTATTTAAAAGGATAACACATTCAAGATAAAGATACCCACTACTTTTTAAAAGGGACACCACAAGTAAGATAAAGATGCCCACCATCATGGATCTTCCTTTTTTCTTTTCAAATGAAAATCATAGTATATATTACACCATAGAATAATTGAATAGATAATAACCTTTCAAAATAAAATATTACCCTCTTTCAAATTTGATTGGTACCATAGGTTTAAAACTCTATGATTATCTATTTTTTATATTCAAACTTCAAAGATAATATTTTCTTACAATCAATGCATTTTGATTAATAAGAGTAGGAGAAGTTAATCCCCACTTAATATGGGAGAATTGAGGTAATATGTTTTTATATTCATATTCCAAGATTTAGTGTGTACCTAATTATTTTAAAAATTAATAAACTTATACATCTAATGTGGAATGGTCAATTATTTAGAAGGGATAACATGTTGAAGATAAAGATATCCACTATCTTTTAAAAGGGATAACACAATGGAAGTGTCAATGGTCAATTATTTAGAAGGGATAACATGTTGAAGATAAAGATACCTACTATCTTTTAAAAGGGATAACACAAGTAAGATAAAAATGCCCATAATTATGGATCTTTTTTTTCTTTTCAAATGAAAATCATAACTTAGTTTAGATTCTCAATATAGAATCATTGAATAAAGAAAAACCTTTCAAAATAAAATATGACATTATCTTTCAAAATTGACTAGTACCGTTTATTTAAAAGTCTAAGATTATCTATTTTTTAAAGATAATATTTTTTTACAATTCATACATTTTGATTAATGAAAATGAAAAAAGTTAGCACTCACTTAATATGTAGTGGAGGTGATGTGGCATGTGCATGATGGTTGATTATTAAATTTGTTAAAATTTTGTTCTTTCTCTTATTTTCCATTTAAATTTCAAAATTTCAAAATTCTAAATTATTAAATAATCATTTTTTAAAGGAGGACAGACTAACATGACTGATACCGTGTGTTTCCAGTCACGTTTCTTCGTCTTTCAATTTTTCAATGATTGTTGAATATTAAATTTGTTATTTTACATTCAAATTTCAAACGGCGTTTTCATATTCAGAGAATCTCTTGTGATTTCCACATTCAAACACTCCTTTCATATTCAGAGAATACCGTTAATTCCGGTATATACCAAACATTTAATAACATTGAATCTATGCCTATATATTAAATGAAAACTCTGACGCCAATATGGTTTTGGGATAGCAGTGATTGTTATATTTCAAAATCCATTCCTTTGCAGAGATGGAAATCTGTTACGTTCCTTCTCTTTTCTTCTGCAGTAAGACAATATTTCTCTTCTTCTTTTATTTTATTATCCTTGGCCTCCCTTTTGTGTTCTCCACTGTTCACTTATCTCATCCTCGCCATCCTCATCTCAGCAATGCTTCTGATCACGAGGCTCTGCTGGGATTCATGTCTGCAATTACTCCTTATCCACTATCCACTACTTGGAAACCAAATGTTTCCTTCTGCAACTGGACAGGCATCACATGCAGTCGGCGCAGACCAAGAGTTGTTTCTCTCAACGTTTCAGGCATGGAATTACAAGGTACTATCTCTCCTCTTCTCGGCAATCTCTCCTTTCTTAGACTTCTCGACCTTAGAAATAACAGTTTCGACGGTCACATTCCCTATCAATTGGGAAGCCTCTTTCGCTTAAAGATGCTTCGCCTGTCTCTTAATGAGCTCCAAGGTTCTATTCCGCCCACTCTTGGTGGCTGCCGCAGTTTATGGAACTTGAATCTGCTCTCTAACAATCTCATAGGAAACATTCCTTCCGAACTGGGTATGCTCAACCAGCTGATAATTATAAGTATTTCGGAAAACCATATCAAAGGTCAAATTCCATCTTCCTTGTCTAACTGCACCAATCTTCAGATATTGGGATTAACCCTTAACCAGGTTACTGGTAACATTCCAGCGGAGCTGTGTAGCAAGAACACCCAGTTGACAGGACTCTATCTGGACCTTAATCAGCTCAGTGGCAGCATTCCTTCTTCCCTATTCAATTGTACTAAGCTTCAACTTATCGCTTTAGGGGTTAACCAGTTCAGCGGTGTAGCGCCCACTGGGTTTGGTAAGTTGACGCATCTCGAGGTGCTAAGCTTAGACCAAAATCAACTGGATAGTGGCAGCATTCTTACTGGTCTTACTAACTGTTCCATCTTACAAGTAATAGATTTATCCTATAATCATTTCACTGGACGTTTGCCCTTTTCTATAGGCAGACTCTCTAAAATTTTCTGGTTGAACTTGTCGGATAATGAATTAGCAGGAGAAATACCTCCACATATTGGAAACCTATCTAATTTAAATTATGTTGGTTTAGATCACAATTCTTTTACAGGGTCAATCCCTTCTTCGCTGAATATGCTTCAAAAGCTGGAGAGGTTATCTTTGGGATTCAACAATTTACAAGGAAACATTTCCGTGGAAATTGGGCAACTCCAAAGCTTAGGTTTACTAGACCTTGAGCAAAATAATCTCTCTGGAATGATTCCTGATTCTATTGCCCGTCTCCAGCAGCTAAGATATCTATCACCTGCAAGTCTAGGGAAATGTGTGAACTTACTACTATTAGACCTATCACACAACAAGCTCACTGGGCACATACCTTCAGAGGTTGCAAGCCTTGCAAATTTAGCTTTCTGTTTCAATTTGTCCAACAATTTATTACAAGGCCATGTGCCATCAGAATTGACCAAGATAACTATGCTTCAAGCTATAGATATCTCTGCAAATGGGTTAATTGGTTACATTCCAAGTGCACTCGGAAGTTGCAATGAAATAGAATACTTGAATCTTTTGTACAACCCCCTTGATGGTCCAATTCCAATTTCTCTTAGTGAACTTCGGAGTCTTCATGAAATGGATTTCTCTTCCAACAATTTGTTCGGTGGAATACCCCAGTCGTTGGAAAATATCAAAATGCTTTGCCACTTGAATTTGTCATTCAATAAGTTGTCAGGACAAGTCGCTAGAGGTGGAGTTTTCAAAGAGCATGATGTCCTTGCATTTATGGGAAATCTTGGTCTCTGTGGACCTTGGGTTGGTTTGTCACCATGCTCTACTCATAAACATAAAAATGTTTTGCATTTTAAAATAGTTATCATATGTGTTGTTGTAGTGATAGCCATTGTTGTATTGCGTTTGTTTATGGGAATCTTCTGGAGACAAAATCAAAAGAGACATACTCTTAGAGAGATTGAGGCATCCTTAAATGTGGGGCACCGGAGAATTTCCTATGCATAGCTCATCACTGCAACGGATGACTTTAGTGATGCCAACTTGTTAGGAGTTGGTAGTTTTGGGAAAGTATACAAAGGAGTTCTCAATGATGGCACAATGATTGCTATCAAGCTTCTTAATCTAGAAAATGAAGGGGCTCACAAGAGTTTTGATAGGGAGTGCAAAGTTTTGGGTAGAGTTAGGCACCCATATTTGATTAGAATCATAACTTCTTATTCAGACCTCCAAATCAAAGCTTTAATATTTCCATTAACGCCAAATGGAAGCTTGGAGAAGTGGTTATACCCCGATAGAGAAAACGAAAGTGGTTTCAGTTTTATTCAAAGGTTGAATATAGAAATAGACATTGCACAAGCCATGACATATCTTCATCATCATTGTTTCATGCAAGTAATTCATTGCAATTTGAAACCTAGCAATGTGCTTCTGGGTGAAGATATGACTGCATATTTAATAGACTTTGGCATTGCTCCCATAGTTTTTGCAATTGAAGAGGATTCGGCTTCCATTTTTGTACATGGACTAAAAGGATCAATAGGTTACATTCCTCCGGGTATTATTTAAACTAGATACCATATTAAGTAATGCTATGAGTTTCTTATATTTATTAAAAGTTGTGAACTAGAAACCTTAAGATGAGGATATATGAATGCAAAATATGGAATGGGTAGACAAGTTACAACAAAAGGTGATGTTTATAGCTATGGAATATTGCTATTGGAGATTCTCACTAGAAAGAAGCCGACCGACAACATGTTTTTTGAAGGAATGAACTTGCATAAATGGGTGGGGAGTTGTTTTCCAAACCAAGTAAGAGAAGTGGCAGACATGGGTCTACTCAGAAGGTCTAGTACATGTATTGCAGAAGATAAGGACCTCAATTGCCTCAATCAACTGATAAATGTGGGTTTGTTTTGCACAAAAGAATCCCCTAAAGGATGTCCTACTATGATGGATATTTTGGGCACACTGCAAAGCATCAAAGACACCTTTTTGAGCCGCGTTCCAAAATTTCAATCAGATATAACACATTTGTTGGACAATACCAGAACTACTCTCAACAACACTATTGAAGGTCAAAGTTCATCAACATTCTAGTCTATTGTAAGGGAGTGGTGGTTGTATAACTAAACCATGAAGTATTGAGTCCATTGTCATTAATTTCATCTAGTTTAGAAATCTCTCTTCTCAAGTGCATGTGGCTGTAAAAAATAAACTTAGATCCACCATGAATGGTGTTTTGGAAATGTTTTTATGATTATAAAATTTCCCATTGTATTTTAAGAAAACTTTATGGTGAATATACTTTATAATTAAATGCATTGGACTATTGTTTTATTAAATACATCAAGAGTTTTGTATTTGTTTTAAATGATTAAAGAATAGACATCTATAATTAATTTGTTTTAAATGATTAAAATAAGAAAAAAAAAAATAGTTTCAAGAATTATTAAAGGGAATAACTTGATTAATATAATTATTGAAGGGAATATCTTCATGCGCTAATTAGATTTCTGTGGATGATAGTGTGCTAGAGTGTAGATCTCACTTTTAACCTCAAAAATTGCCATAGAAAACTACTTTGTAAGGATATTCTAAAGACCCTAAGTGAAGAATGATATATTTTTCTAGGATCATCTAAAATAGAAAAGAAAATTAAAAAATTTAAAAGAAATTTTTTATTTTCCAAACCTAGTTGTAATTGTTATACATGTCATAACTTCCCTACATTCAAAAATTGATAAAGTTGTTTTTCTAATAAATTTTCAGTATTCTAGATTGAATCTTATCCCTAAATGAATCTAATGTTAATAAATGAATCTAATGTTCATAGAGTTTTTTTATCCCTCTGGGTGTTTAATATATTAGTAAGTTTTTAGTGGCTATGTAAATAATAATCTATTTTAATGCTTAATATATTAGTAAGTTTTTAGTGGTTATGTAAGTAATAATTTATTTTAGTATTTTGATCATACTTAATAATTTTGTAGTACTTTTTATTTAATCTTTCTCAGTGGGAAAGGAATTAAATAAATCTGCAGAAGAGATAGAACTCACACCAATCTGTTCTATTAATCAAGAAAACGATTACATTTATAGCTTGATACACAAGCAACGGTTTCCTATAATAGTGGATCTGATAACAGCTGTAGAGGACACGGAGGAGCCTCTGTTGTAACTAATTCTATTATTAGCATTTCTTCATTAATATCTAACAAAAGGATTGATATGCGATTTTTACTTCTAGATTTGTTGATGAGGAGTAAATGAGATTTGAAAATGAATGTGTTCTTAAGGAAAGATTGCCGAGAAAAATGGATATGTGTGATATTTTGCACACATAATGGATGTGTGGTATTTTGGATTGCAGAGAAAAATGGATATGTGTGATATTTTGCACACAAAATGGATTTGTGGTGTTTTGGATTGGTTGGGCTTGTGTTTGAAGATCACCAAACTATCTAAATTTGGAGTTTGGTTCTTTTCCGTGGGACTGAACTCTGTTGTATAAAATAAACGAGCCCTCGGTCGTAGTGTTACTTTGACTCCAAGTGAATGTGCTTCCATCTGTGTTATGAGACTAACCACCAAACTGATTACTACTTACTAGGATTTCATTCAGCGAACTGAATTCATGAGACTCAGCCCACCTCAATCGTGAACAGAACTGGTAAGACATGATCACAAATTTTCGAACGGGATCTAAAATAACTCCACAACGGTATCCAACTCCAGGATATCGAAATTAAAGCAATTTTTGTTTATAAAAGTTCTAAAAGTTGTTGACTTCATGTATTGTTTAGCTGCAAGAAGAAACCAGTTAGGCTCATCTTTCTTATTAAATAATAAATATTTAAAACAACTTTTAAATAGACTGACGAGTGATGCGAGATTACAATATAGTTTTTGTTTACAAATTCTTGACACGCCTATTTCATGTTTTATTTTAATATTAAATTATGATTGGTTTCTAGTGAAGCGAGATTACAAATAATAATAAGATAATTTACTCATAGCAATTTTCTCAGACTTATTGACTGAGAAAGCGATGTGAGATTAAAATACAGTTTTTATTTAGAAATTCTACAGACACTTAAGCTCGGGTGGTTGTATAACTAAACCATGAAGTAATTTTACTCTTGTAATCAATTTCATTTAATTTAAGTTTTATTTTTCTTTTCTTTGGTAGAAATTTGTAAAAAATCATTTTGAATATTATTTTGAAAAAGTTTTTATGATTATAAAATTTCCAGATGTTCAATATCCTTTTTATATTTATAATTAAATGCATTATAGTCTAGATTTATTAAATATATCAAGAGTTTTGTATTTGTTTTAAATTATTAAAATAATAGAAATAATTCTTAGTGTTAAGAATTATTAAAGGAAATATTTTGATTAATATTATTATTGAAAGGAATATCTTGATGCACTAAATAGCTTTCTGTGCATGGGAAACCACTCTGTAAAGATATTCTAAAGACCACGAGTGAAAGATGATATATGCTTCTAGATTGATTTAAAATAGACAAGCAAATTAGAACATGTAAAAAATGTTTTATGAGTTGCCAATTCTAACTGTGCTTGTGTTGTACATGTGATAACTAGACTTTCTTACATTTAAAATGATAAAGTTGATTTTCCAAAAATAAAAATCACTATTTTAAATTGAGTTGTATTGATAAATGAATAAGAGTTTTACTATATTAAAATATATTTTACGTTAGTTAGTATTTTGGATCATATTGGTGAATGAATACATTCCCTAGTCTAACTCCAAACTCTTAGGAAAGATCTTGGCTATTTCCAATTTTATTGGGAGAGCCCACAAAAACATAGTAGAAGAACTCAAAATCTTTGGATGTGGTTGGAAAGTTGGGGACTTTTGGAAAGTTAAGCATAGTAGAAGAACTCAAAATCTTTGGATGTGATTGGAAAGTTGGGGACTTTAGCATGCAGTGTTGTGAAGGAAATAGGAAGACCATGCTCATACATACACTCCACGAAATCTCAGCGTTCTGTGACTTATATGATATTTAACTTTGACTGGATTGTGCTCTGCACAATAGTTTGGATAAGATTATCTCAAATCATCTACTCAATAGAATCGCTTCAAATCCTTTTCTTTTACCTTAGATTTCCCATATCGCTGGCATCCTCCGACTCTTGTAGCGATCTCCTTAAGTACTAGTATGACAGGCTGGTTTAAACTTGCATTGGAGCTAGTTTATTTTTAATTAGTCCTTGGTCGTTCACCTCTCATGTAACCCTATTCACATGATCACAGCTTAAGTAATTTCCAAGGGAAATCCATTTCTTGAAATATTCACTCTGTGACCATACTATATGACCTTATTCTTGTTTCCTTGGACACAATTCATGCCACAACTACAAAACACTTTTGTTTTGGGACTACTCATCCAAACTGCAATGAAGGGATTAGATATTCACGCCAATAAACATGCACAACCATTCAATAGAACTTGATTTACACGTTGGATGGTCAATCACTGATAGAGTTTCTTTGACCAAGCTAAGCCATACACAAATATCCACACAAATAGATTTTAATTCATGGCTCTGATTCAAGTCCACCCTCAAATAAAAATATTAACGTAGATATAAATGAATGAACGATCTAGATTAAACTAGGTTATTCACAACAATTCATGAACTTGGAGAAGGATTTATTGTGTCGAGCATATAATGAATGAGTCGACCAGAGTTGCAGTAAATTTATAAACAACCATAACCACGTACATATTTATGTATAACAATGATCATAATATGCACACCTGATCACCGAGATTTTCTATAGTAGAGATATAATTTAACAAATCTCATTAATTAACCTCTGTACATAAATTCTCATAAATCTGAAACTTCTTCTTTTGTCCGATTATGCATAATCAAATCACCCATTTATGGAAAATATCCAATCTAAGCTTAAAAACTCTAACTCCTTCAAGAACTCACTTGAAATAGTGCATTACATATCGATGGAAAATGAATCCCTCATTTCTCTAATCAATCCCTACTACATCCTAATTATGGAAACAAATCTCTATCTTCATAAATTAAATGAAATTTAATTAAGTGAATCCACTCCTTTTTAGTAAATGTGGTAAGACCTTCTAGATCTTGTTGACTTTGAAAAAAAAATGCTTGTGCATCAGACTCCGAAGATAAAAAAAAATTCATGGACTCATGTTCATGAGTCTTCCAACTGCTTCTACGGTATGTTTTTTCTGGCTGTAGCTTCCATCTTGATGTTCGACATTTTTCATTTGCAGGTGCATTTACTGCATTTTCTCCTCCTCCTAGATTCAAACTCTATGTTGTCATTGTTTACTTGATTTGTTGTCATAAGGACTTTTAATAAACCATGTTCTGACGTTGAACTTCCACTTAGAAATCTTTCTAATTAACTCCATCCTCTTCACTTCTTCTTGCTACTGATTTTTTGTTGTTGTCCTCAATTTTCCAGGTTTTCATACTCTATTTTGAAGTGCTACACTTGCTCTGTTGAGACAAACTTCTATAGTCAACTGTATTTTGTTGCTGACTTTTCTATTCACCTCACTATACCTCTTCTTAAGCCATTTCTTCATCAACATCCATAAGTCATCATTTTCAATGTCTAACTTACCCCTTTGCTGGTGCATCTTATTGGCACTACTTATTTGCAATACCTTCTCATCTTCCATTCTTCATCATTAGAAATATTTTCAAAGATATTTAAGGCACTTGACTGCCTTCTCCATGGCTTCTTTATGAAAAATTGAGTTTCATTTTCAAAACTTTTTCTTTTACGTGCATCTGCACATAAAACAAATTTATTACAACAAACATTTTGTCTATTAGATTCTTGAGAACTATCATTAGTCATAAGAATGACTGAAATTACAACTTGCTTGTTTTCACTGTTGTTTTCTCCAAATGCATAATTTGTTTCTCCTTCATGTACATTAGTTTTCCTTTGAACTTCTAGTTCATCTTTTGCGGCCTGCTACTTACATTCATTTCTTTCCTCCTTCTTATTGTCTTCTGAGAAAAGATTTTTCTCTACGCCTCTTTTTTTTTCATATTCTTCACTCTGACTTCTTCCAACTTTTCCCTCATTTTCAAATAATACATAGGGCTGCCCCATTTTCTCATTCATTAAATTCCTCTACAACTTGATTGTCTTCAAATGAATGTCTTGTTCTTATTTTCCCTTCTTTGTATATCGACATAAATAATTGGTTTCAAAAATTTCAAATTCATTAGATGCTTCAAGTCTATCTTCATCTTCATGCTTTATGTCTGCAATCTCTATGCAGTCCTTCTCAATCCTTGGATTGACTAACCATTCTTCTAGCATATTCAATTTTGCATCCAGATCTACATTTCTTTGTATAAGGTTGTCATCCCTCATCCCACTTGCTATAATCTTTTTATTTCTATCATCATCCCCTTGCTTTGAATGAAATAAAAATCCATTCTCGTGAGAAATTTTTATCTCTTCTTTCCTTGTCTCGACTCTCTTCATACCTATATATACATAATCATCTTGAATAGACTCCTCTGTCTGTTTAGATTATTTAAACATCTCTTCTTTTCCAAGTACTCCTTAATATTGTTAAAAATAGACTATAATGTCCTCTTTAAACTCAGGTTTCCTTAGTAACCTTTCCAACAACTTGATCTCCTCATCAAAATCTTCCAGCATTGTATGTGAATGTTGTTCTTCATCCTCTTTTTCCTCCTTTTGGTTATCTTCACAAGCCAAATTTACCTTGTTTACTGTAACAACATGTCCCTGCAACTTCCTTTCATCAACTGTACTAGTCAATTGTGTATAAGTTTCCCTTTGGTTTACTTTGTAATACAATGCAGCCTCTTCCATTCCTATGACAGTTTTCTAATTCTGTCCTACTTCGATGCCTTGAAAATACATTCGTTCATTTTCCTCTCTCCTTATGACAGTTTCTAATGATTGTTCGTTATCTTCAGTACCTGCAAAACTTGCACTCATACACAAATTATCAGTTTCTCTCTAGCCTCTTTTGTTATCACATCATTGTTTTGATCTTAACTTTCCAAACAATCCATGAGACTCTCATTAAGTCTTTCATCAACATCTCCACTATCATCTTCTCCAAGAAATGACCCTTGTTCTAGTTCACAATAGCAAATTCTTATTTCATACTCAATTGCTCCGAGATCCTCTTCCTTCAATAAAGCACACAACCCATGCCCCCTCTTCTTCCTCAACTTTTCCTCTTTTTTGAAAAAAAATTCATTCTATGCATCAATTTCTTCGCAATCAAATGCACAATAGCCCATTTGACATTATTCTTCATTTTCCATCCACCTCTTTGGTCTTCATCTTCACTTTCTTGTTGTAGCTTCATCATTATAATGATTCTTTCCTTTAACTCAGCAATCTCCCTATCAAATTCCTCATTACTCATCTGCTTCATGACAACTTCTTTGGCAACTTATTTCCTCTTATTGCGGTTTTTTTCTGAACTCCTGGCATGACTATTGATAGTCATGTTTTTGTCCTTATCTATCAGCTCCTCCATGCTCGCTGTGACCTGCAACTAAGCCTTTCTCTATAGTAAGCCTCCTCTCCTGGCACTCAATACGTCACCAAGGTCTACTCTCCTAGACATGAACTTTTGGTATTACTGGTTCTATCGTTTGAAACATTCTTGATCTTCCTCTTCTCAACTAGGATTTTTCACTCTTACCCACTTCCTCTTGAGAACTTCACTTGTCCTCTTTACTTTCAATATAGAAATTTATCACAGATTCCTCCTACTATGAAGGTCCTTTTACCAGAAGCTTCTACTCTCTCTTTAGAGCTTCTGATGTTCTCCCAACATCGGATGAAAATTGTCACAACATTCCTTCTTGTAAGGTTCTTTCTGCCATAATCCTCCTTTCATCACTACTATCAATTAATTATCCTCACACAATTTTGGGTGTTATTCAACATGTTCTAGATACTTTAATGTCATTAATCCCTTCACCAAAAAAAAAAACTTGTTAATGTTTCCAAGGTTCCTTTGTTCTCCTCCAATAACACTTGGGACTCATGCTAGAGTATAGATTCCAAATTTGGCACACAAAATATGGTGATATTTAAAAACAATTGCTCTCAAAACCGATTCTTTCCACCAGTTTGAACAATGAATAAGTTATGTTGGGTTACTTATTTCCCACCATGTTTAGTTGTGGTTTTTTTTTCAATGCAAATTCTCTTGTGAAATTCCTTGAGAACGAATTGCAACCATGCTGACCAACTTTATTTCCTTCTCACAAAACTAAACTATATTTCCTACTCTTTTCTCAACTCCACTAGCTTTAGGGAGGACAATTCAGGATTTTGGAGAAAGATTTGTAGTCTCGAGTATATAACGAATGAGTCGACCAGTTTTGCAGCAAATTTGTAAACAACCATAACCACGTACAAATTTATGTATAGCAATGATCATAATATGCTCTTGGTGTTGACAATATCATTTCTTAAAATGGATTTCATTCCAGAATTCTGCAGATCAAAACCGGGTTTTACATAACACAAAACAATGTCTCAATAAACCTGATAACATAAATTATAAGAGGCATATGCACACCTGATCACCGAGATTGTCTATAGTAGAGATATATTTTAACAAATATCATTAATTACCACTGGGGTCAAAGCACAATGCAGAGATGGGACTATCATGGGCTCTAAATTGAGTGACAACATCTCTCATTACAAGGTCCTTCACAACTACCGTTCATGCACAATTTGGCTTGCATGCCTGTCCAAAGGAATTGTTTTCGCTACATTTCTGGCCCTTAACTACTGTTCCCATGAAATATTTTCTATCAGGAAGATGGTCAGAGCAATACTTAGAAAGTTTCTTGTATCCCATCCCTCCCAATGTAATAATTCCAGCTGCAAGTTGCTTGCCAGATTCTTTGGCATAATGTTTCATTGACTTTTCCTTCATGATCCAAGGAATTGGGATCAAACGTCTGGAACTCATGTGATCCATATCCGAAACTAGAGCTTGACTTGGAGAATATGCCAACCACCTTGGGCCAACATCCATTGGGCCACAACCTCTGTACATAAATTCTTAGAAATCTAAAACTACTTATTAGGCCTGATTGCGCATAATTTTGGGCACTTACTCTGCCCTGCCCATTACAACATTTCTAGGCCAAATCTCAAGCCTTATCCCACACACTTCAATTCTCTCTTTGTCTAACACACACACACTATCTCTCTCTTTGTCTAACAGACACACTATCTCTCCCCCTTCTTCCATTTACAAAGATCATCTTTATACAATATGATGATTTAGTTGAGATCCACTAAAGATGGATAAAATCACCCATTTATGGAAAACATCCAATCTAATCCTAAAATATCTAACTCCTTCAACAACTCACTTGAGATAGTGCATTACATATCTATGGAAAATGAATCCCTCATTTCTTTAATCAAACCATACTACAACCTAATTATGGAAACAAATCCCTATCTTCATAAATTAAATGAAATTAAATTAAGGGAAGCCACTCCCTTTAATAAATGTGGTAAGACCTTCTAGGTCTTGTTGACTTTGAAAACAAAATTCTCCTTCAATATACTCCCAAGGTAAAAAAAAAAATTGGAATCCTATTCATGGGTCTTCCAATTGCTTCTACAATATGTTTTATCTGGTTGTAGCTTCCATCTTGTTGTTCAACATTTTTCAATTGCAGGTGCATTTACTACATTTTCTCCTCCTCCTTGATTCAAACTCTATGTTGTTGTTGTCTACTTGCTTTGATATCATCAGCACTTTCAATAATCTGCATTCTGATGTTGAACTTCCACTTAGAAATCTTTCTCATTAATTCCATCCTCTTCACTTCTACTTGCTATTGATTTGTTGTTGTTGTCCTCAATTTTCGAGGTTTCCATACTCTATTTTGAAGTGCTCCACTTTCTCTACCGATGCAAACTTTAGCAATCAACTATATTTTGTTATTGACTTTTCTATTCACCTCATTGTACCTCTTCTTAATCAATTTCTTCATCAACATCCATAAGTCATCAATTTCAATGTCCAACTTACCCCTTTGTTGGTACATATTATTGGCACTACTTATCTACAGTTGTACTTCAGAATTTAAAAACTTAATGGCTTTAATGGCCCTTTCATTGTTCCCATACCTTCTCAACTTCCATTATTCATCACTAGACATATTTTCAAAGATATTTATGGTAGTTGACTACCTTCTCCATGGATTGATCAGGGGATCAAAATTTGCTCAATTTTCAAAATGCTCGGATGGAGACGAAAATAGTGCCATTGCGTCCGTCTCGTTTTCCTGATTCTGGCGGTATATTTATTTTCGCGAATGGAGTCGTGCCATTGCGTCCGTCTCGTTTTCCTGATTCCGGCGGTATATTTATTTTCGCGAATGGAGTCCGTATGGAGGAGATATCGCGATTTTACCGCCAAGTCAAACAGGTAAAAGTTTGGGTACTGACTGTACCTGTCCGTACAGTCCGTACGAACACGTGGAGGGCCGTACCATATTGCTGACGTGGCAGCTTGATGACATGGCTCATATCGATTGGTTGATTGTTGCCCAATGAGGTGTTGACACGTGTTGTATTGGAAACGAATGAGAAGAGGACACGTGGCCCAATGCTTGGGCGCCACGTGTCCCTCCTTTGTTTGGTTTATATTGCTTTGTAAAAATATTGGAGTCCGCGGGTTTGAACCCGGGACCTCCCACAACACAAAGATTTCGCAACACTCCAATAGCCATTTGGCCGCCCGATGGTATTTGATTATTATACCAATTAAAATATATTAATGTTTGTTTGTATGTGGTATGGGAAAAGGGCGCGGGCCGGGGCTTAAGCCCCGACCCTTGGTTTTATTACCACACATATGACCCAAATTGTATTAACCCGACCGTTGGGTGCGGCATACATATTTTATATTATATTGCAAACAAACATTGCATTGCAATATATGTATTTGTAATGTATTTTTATTGTGTTGCGTGTGGTTTGAACCTCCGACCCACGTTTTTACATTGGCGCGCGTTTTGCAAACGGAAGTTT